>CM023452.1:53813405-53945089 GCA_013339765.2 Haemaphysalis longicornis | reverse complement strand
ATAACGCCTGGTTTGAGACCGGTGAATGTGAGCATGCGCGGCACGTATCAGCGTGATGGCTGTGTCCCTCCTCACTGTGCCTGTCGCCTTGGCTTCCATACCTTCTTTGACCGCAAAAAGCGCTGCATGCTTGCGCTGCCCTGCCGCAAACAAAGGGCCGAATACTCGCGCTAGAGCACGCTGCTGCATTAGCTTGGCCGCACAGCTGTTCATTACGTCATCGTTCAGCCAATATACTACATGAATTCCGCGTGCACCACTACATGATTTCTGCTGACGGGCTAACGCCACAATACCTAATGCACTGTGCAAGCAACACGGAACGATATCTAGTTACTCCAGAATGCCGGTGGTTATGCGTTTCGCAGATTCTTGTTCGTTTTCTCACATACAGAAAAAGAACAACTCCTGTCCAATTTCCGTAGGGTGGTGCGAAAATTATGCGGCGTTGCCGTAAACGCAGCCGACGCTGTACTAAGAATCTATAATCTCCACTTTGGGTTCCAGGCCCGGAAGCGCAGGCAGCGCTTCTCACGGCGAAAGAAGGTACGGAAGCCAATGCGACGGGCATAGCGACAAAAGAAACAGCCATCGCCGCGAAGCGGGTCGCGCATGCTGCAATTTATCGGTCTCAAACCAGGCGTTATCACTAGATGTCTCCCGCGCAGTCCGGAGTACGCCGCTCGAGTGTTATAGACAAGCCTTTTGCCGACTGTGGCGTGTTCGCGAACTTAATGACCGGTTTTCCACATTGCACTATGCCTACTCGCTATTCCCCCAAAGTCAAGGCAACCTCCCTTCTGAATTACAGGGATAGTGCACGGCACTACCACGTTCTCCGCTGCCGAACCAACCCTGCCCTTATACCTCAACCCGGAGGCGGCCCATATGCTGCTTAAATTACAAGCACGCACTTTCCCCACAGAACAGAACAGATACCCGTCACCACACCTCTTTACTGTCCCTACCTGATTAGATTGCTTGGCACCCGACGCTGACTACCATTCCTCCCGCGTAGGCCCCGCAGACCCATACCCCATTGTTCTCTCCCCTCACCTCGGGAGCAGATGTTGCGTCACCCGGGGTGTCAGCAAAGTCGTGACTACTTTCCGACCCTGACGGTCGCGGCCTTTCTCTGTGCCTCCGACATATCCAATACCTGATAACAAAGGAAGAAATAAGGTATTATTTTTTCCTTACTTCCTTTCCAGCCTTTCTTCAGAGTTCGCAAATAGTAAAATGATGGGACGCCCAATTTTCAGAACACTAAATTAATGTTCAATATCCGGGGGGAGCCCAGCAGATGAGATAACTGGCGAGGCAGTGGAAGCGTAAGCGAATATATCTACTCGAGCGAAGTAGCGACCCCGGGTCCCAACCATAAGGCAGATATAATTAGAAGGACAAGGATAGGGGTGGTGTGCAATCTGCATGCATTCTCAGATAATCAATGGCAGCCTACCATTGTCCCTGAAGAATAAAGTGTATGATAGCTGCATCTTACCGGTACTCGCCTACGTGGCAGAAACATGGAGGCTCACTAAGAGATTTCAACTTAAATTAAGGAACCACTCAACGGGCAATGGAGCGGAAAATCATAAGTGTAACATTAAGGGACAAGAATAGAGCGGAGTTGGTCACGGAACAAACGCGTGTTAGGGACATACTAGTAGTAATTAGGAAGACGAAATGGGGGCGCGGCAGGGCATGTAACTCGAAGGAAAAGATAACCGTTGATCGTTAAGGGTTACCGAGTGGGTCCCTAGATAAGGCAAGCGTGGCAGGGGGCGGCAGAAAGTTAGTGGGCAGATGCGATCAAGAACTCTGCAGGGATAAATTGGTCGTGTTAGCGCAGGACCGGGGCAATTGAAGATATATTGAGGTGGTCAATGCCCTGCAATAAGATTACACATTCTGATGATGAGGAGGATGATGGTGATGGAGCCTTCAAGAGCATAATACTATGCACAAGAAGCCTGTCGCAGGGCCTCTCGTCCTCCAGTGCACCGTAACAGAGAAATGATAAGTGCATCAATGCACGTGGACTCATAATAGCCTTTTAACGCTTCAGTATCACTCGGTTATTACGCGGCTGCATCGGCGAAAAAGGAGTTTTTCATAACCGACGTGGCGAGAACATCGCTTAACATATCTACTCTTCTTATGAACCTGTTGTTATAACATACATTTGTGGTGTGTGTGGCTAGAAAGGCTTTATAAACAGAGAAACCGCGATGTGCCAGTTTAACATCCTCTTTTACAGTGAACGGCGAATGGGCCAGTCCGACATCAAGGGGCTGCAAGGAGTCACGCTGTCTGAACGGGTGTATGGGTCAGCGTGGTGTGCCACGCAAATGGTGTGACGGAACGCAACGCCATCACGTGTTGAAGTCTCGCGTCGTCCGCTCCACCTACAGGTTGCCCTACAATGAGTGTGACGTTGAGTGCGGTGTCGTGAGGATGAACACTAAGGTGACCTACAGTTTAAGGTGAATAGCCAATTCAAGTAATGGGTCGTGGCGTGATGAAATCGCTGATGTTTGACGTAAGGTTCAAAGTCCCTCCGACGTCATGGCAGCAAGTCACAATTCCCCGCAGACCCACGTAGACGAACACGCGTGGGCCGATAACCAAAGTCTCGTGGCCCATCTTCCGATTTCCACTTGAAGCTTCTTCAGCACACAAACGTGGAAATATGCTAACTTTCACAATTCAACAAAAAGTGGCGATTAAGACTCCTCACCTCACACAAGATAGCTCAGGCGCCGCCATTTCCTTTTCTCAGTTTGAGAGTGAATCATCGTTAGACTCTCCTTATAAAGATAATAATTATTCCAGGGGATTGTCACGTCGCTTAAGTTCGAGGAAAAACTATATCACTTCTCACCTAACTCGACGGTTTGCGGCGTCAAGACAATGCCGGTGATGATGAATAGTGGGAGCGTCATTAAGCAATTATGCAATCGGCGTTACAAGTAGAGAGATCAATATTCTTTCTTTACCGTGAATCATTGGCTGATATACCCTTCTAATTAAAAAGAAGAGCGGTATGCGCCGACCATTGTCGTTCGTACTACAGGAGCACGGGTATTTTGCCTTGCAGGGGTGATTGGGATAACAATTTAGCATAAAAACGCGGAAATTTGTTCTGATGTGAAGCCCAGCAATGACGCTCCGCTACGTATACTGAAGCTTTACGCTATATCTTTGACAATTATGTGATAAACATTACTGGGAGACAGCAATAAACAGAAACACCCGGATAAGTGCGTAATTCACTTAATCTTGATTTTATGATTTGAAGGCATGAGGCAGCAACTACCGGACTGTTACATCGCACGGTTACATCGCAATATCGCACTGTTGCATCAACTATGCGTCTCTTTCTTCACTTTCGCTTGTTTCTCTTTTCACGCAAACTACACCGACAGCCGCACTCATTGCGACGCCCAACAGCTCCTGCAAGTGAGTGCTTTCTACCACGTGCACCGGTTCATGTCACCTCCCGTCACACCCGGCTGTCCTAGGTCATGACGTTTTGCTAAAATGTTCAATATCTGCATAATTTTTAATACAGCTATGTAGTTCTTGCATGTAAAAGCAAGTTGCACAAATGTCAAGGACTAGTGAACAGTGTTCTTTTTGCAGCGGGCTACGGCATCGGGGGATGGCCGATTGTGTTCTTGTATGAAACGCTTGCTTTGTGGAACTGTCAAACACCTTTTCCCGATACTCTGGGTAACGTTTTTTTATTTTGTAGCTTGAAACACACACGGTGGCTATTGCCCATTAACAGCAACGCAAGCCAGTTTGCCTCAAAAGCAAGCAAGTAATACGAAGAACACTCTCGAAAGAGGGTTAGCGGATGCTTTTCAGCGGCCTCGGCCATTACAGTCAATGGTAAACGAACCAACGCAAGCACGATTACAAAACGCGATGTTCCTTTGCAAGATAGGTAGAAGCGCGCCCTTCCAGTGCAACGTGGAACGTTAATTGAACTTTTTTCTTATGTTGCGCTGGCCCCTACAGGAACCTGAGAATGGCTTACCATACGTGGGCAGTGTTGATGATGGCGTAAACAAACTACGTGCCTCCTGTCAGTGCTCGCCGCTATGGAAACATGCAAATCAATATATGTCAATGTAGCCAAACGAGCTTATTTTGTACTCTCTAAAGAAGACCAATGGTGTCGCCCTTTATTAATTTTTGTCAACGGGCTTATGCACTGTTTTAATGTTAAAGATCATAGGTGGCCCCAACAGCTGTCAATCGCCGACATGCAGGCAAAGCTTCGAAGTTCATTTTTTGCAGTTGAAATTTATGCAGTCAGACAACGTTATATCGTTTTTTTTTGTGATCTGGGACCTACGGTCCAGTAAACACACCACAAAAAAAACCTATTGGCCGCAAACAATAGCGCTTTCAATATATCCTTCATAGTCCGGGGAAAAGATCAGATACATTTATTGACAGGATTCTAACACCATGGCCGTCTGCGACTGGCGGGTGGAAATGCGTGCCTGGGAACTGCCAACCCTGTTTTGATGGATGGAGGAATGAGCGATCTTGAACGGATGGTATGGCCTCTGCACGTTGCCGTGCTTTACTAGCCAGTTGTTATTGCTCGCTTTACGTGGGGCCCATACGATTACGAGCTGATGGGCCACTTTTGTTTCACATGCCATTTAGCCCTGCAATCTCAGCAAAACCGAAATGGTAACGGCAATAAACAGGTTAAAACAGGTTATGATATCGCTTCTTTAAAGATCTACGTACCCAGCTTGCTCCTGCGGAGAGGTCGAAAAGGTGACAGCCTTGGGGTTACTTGTTTTCACAAAAGGCAAACGCCGCTCTTTCCTGAATTGAATCCTACTTTTTGGTATATCTGCGGGGACGTTCTTTCTATGCTGCTCCAGGCTGCTGCATTCCGGTATTCTCATAGTTTTAAGGCTTGCACCCCTGTAAAAAAAGCACTTGAACTGCAATATTTGGCTTTACCAATTCCGGCGGTAGGGCAAAACAATCTACTGTGAGTGCGGCAAATTTAGAAGAAAAAAAATCCATTCCCCGCTATTTTCAAGCGACAACGATGAACTAGGATAGTTTGCTGCTATACAAAAGTGAGGTGGAATTTTTAATATTTTTTAGCACTCACGACTTTTCGACTTTTCGAATGCCTAATGTTTCAGTTATTAGGCCAACATTGCCAATGTTTTGTCAATGTCGTTCGTTTTAACAAGCGAACTTCCCGTTGAAGGAACTGTCTGAATTTTAGATATGATTCGTCATTTTTTTTAGAAAAACATCTGCTGGGCGTACGAGCCACGTGCCACCAAACAGCTTTTACCGTTTGATTCATCACATTGGCAGCTTGCGGAAAGGTCTATCATAATAACGTGTATTGAAAATCAAAAACAGGTCACGTTTTCACTCGATGCAGATAATTTTCTTAAAGAGCTGACCAGCTTCTGATAGCGGGGTACCGAAACCTGCCTTTTACAATCGTAGAAAAATCGGCACAGCGGGGTTAAAAAAAGAGGTAAAACGACATCCAAGCAGCCTTACAACGAAGCGAGAATGACAAGTTATCAGTGATTTCTTACATGGATCGGGTAGCCCACAATTTGAAAAAAAGATGCGAAAAGGAGCTATTGTAAGAGTTGTGTTCTTTCTGCGCCCAAAACGTTTCTCCGCGGCATTTGAGAGTTCACAAAGGAAAAGAACAATGCAGTCTTGCTCAGTTAACGAGGAAAACCGGTTTGTATGCGTTGAAGGCGTCGTCTATTCAGTCCTGCTGTCTTGTCGGAAAACGTATCTATTCGACATGGGAGGAAGTTAAAATGAAAGAATAAAAAAACATATTCATTATGTAGGTAAGGCGAATAGCAGCCACTTTGGGGCCCACTGTCGCAATTGTCGTGGCTGCACCACAATATTTCATCAAACGCAGGTGACCGCAAAACAAAGAATAAAATAACGCGAGAATTTATTGCGGATGAAAAACTAGACCGCCCTAAAGATAATTGTATGAGCATACACATGTTGTCCCTATCCTAACAAGAGATTACTTTTAGGTCTCCCGATAAGTTCAGGAAGTGTTTGTAAAACATGGCATTGGTGCAGTGCATGTGACTACCTCTTGGGATATCTCTATCCTTCATGTTAGTCTTGCTTTTCTTTTTTTGACACTCAGCGTATATATGTGACATACCGTTACATAAAATTCACTTTTAAGTCAGCGCTTGTGGTTGTCCCTTTTTTTCATTTTCGCTTGGTTCTTTTTGCGCGGTTCTCATCTTTCTACCTTTTTGAAATGTTCGGTCGCAAAAGTCTTAAAAGTAAAACATGTTTCTTTCAGGTCTTATGTAACTTCAGAGTACAAACCTCCGCTATTTTACCATTCGAATCAACTCGAACAATGGCAACTAGGCCTATTATTTAATACCCTTCACAGGCTAGGTAACAAGTTTCTACGATGGCACTCTCACTTAGAAGTAAGTACGATAAAATAACGTAATTTTCAATGGTGCACGCGGAAGAGAAGGATGAGGGGTCACAGGAGATGTTAATGTGGACACCAAAAGTAAGTTCATTTTCCTCACCTCCCGTAGGCTTGAGAAGCCTTCACAAGAGCCAGTATTAATCCTTCAGAAGTGATGTGTGAAATTTTACAGCAGGAGCAGTGAACGACCCTAAACCAGCGTGTTAAAGACAAGACTTAAGGAAGACGTCACAGAGGGCTGGGGCGAAACATTATCGGTACTTTCTCACCTACACAAGAACAAAAGCAGAAACAGCGCATACGCCAGCAAAGGAGCAGTAATATTCATCACGGGAAAGTCGTGACAACTTTCGGTGTTCGAAATTCGCGCTTAAAGCAAATGCGCATTGAGATATTCAAGTTCTTTGGATGTCAGGGCCCAAGTGCCGGCTTACCTTGGTGAGGGCCCTGGTCAACTAATGCTGAAGATACCTGTAGATCTATGAACTTATTTTTTGTAATAGGTATCGGCACTGCACAGAATTCCCAGATATTATTTTACACTTTTAAACTGCCAGATTTTCGGCCCCCTCGTCGTCGCAATAATGGTAATGTTTCAACACAATATGTTACGTTTACAATTTGTTAAATTTACAAAAGCGAAATTTGGGTGTCGTAAAGACACAAATAAAATATGTGTGCTCTCGCAGAGGTGGTTTTCGGAACATTCCATAGATACCTATTTGATTCTTCTGTACGTTCCAAAATATTACTCAGTTGCTGAAATTGTATTTGTGTTTCCTTGAAACACAAATACAATAAAAAAGAAGAAATACAAATACAAGGAGAATTTATACTGACTCCATTAGAACTGAGTAAACAACTGATCTAAGCAACGTATAAGCGTAGTGCTGCATGCAATTGAAGACGCATTTCGTGGAAAAAGTGCATTGGCCACTTTACATCATCCTGAAAAAAAGTAAAAAATTAGGTAGCCGGCAGCTTTCTTGCGTAGAAATGAATATACCACGTATTTTGCTTGAAGAAAATCGGGTATGCATTGGCAGTATGTACTACCAATCACCGGAGTCACTTCTTGCAAAAGGAAACAGAAATATACACTCAATGGTGTACACGAACTACTTCAGTGCTTCGGCTATGAATCGCCTATAACGGCTCCTACAAGACGGGAACACCAGGGTTCACAATCTCTTTTAGATCATGTCTTATGCAATTTTTCCCCCGGCCCCGTGGCTGGCGTAGTTGACACACACAGTACCGATCACTTCCCAGTTTGCATAGCATTTAATGCTAGACGCTCAAGTCTCGACCGCTGTTTTTATACATCTGTGCTAGATGATGACAAATTTGCCGAGGATGTAGCTGCAACTGAATGGTCACTTGTTAATTCTGATATTCTTGCTAATTCTGACCTCTTCGCAGAGGCCATGCTACAGACATTTTGGGCTTTATTATTAAAGGCCGTAACATCTAGTACAACAACTGTTAAATGCAAAAAACGGTATACATTTCCCCCAAATCCATGGAGGACAAATGACTTATTGACTAGTGTTCGTAAAAAGGATAATCTTTACAAAAATACAAAAGACAGCCTTTTAATGCTTCGCTCGCCCGCCCATACAGAACATATCGCCACAATTTGAAAGTTTTACTCCTAGACGCAAAAAGCGCTATCATGAATATGAGTTGACTAAACATCGGGGGAACGTTAATAAGCATTGGAGCGTTTTCAACAACTTTTTAAACGAATCATCTGGAAACGCCCCAGTATCTGAAATATTATATAATGATATTTTTTTTTAAAAGCCAACGTCTATTGCGAATGCTTTCAGCGATTTTTTTTCTAGCATCCCTAATTAACAATCGGTCGTTCAAGAATGCTTCCTTTCTCGGGTCGCTTCTTCATTTTTTCTTTTCCCCATAACCCGTTACGAAGTGTGCTCAGTTCTATTGAATCTAACAAATAAATGCTGGGTTCTACACAATATTTCTGCGTATCACTTAAAACTTGTTGCTCGTAATATTTCTGGCATACTTAGTGATATCATTAACCTGATGTTTCGGCAAGCGTATTTCCTAAACTTTTACAAAAATCTAAAATCGTCCCGGTGTTCGAGAAGGGTGAAAAAACAACAATTTACAATTATCGGCTCATTTCCATTTTTTCTGCCCTCAGCAAAGTTATAAAAAGTGTTCGTTGATAGTTTAAGTAACTACCTAAGCAAATTTATTATACTTCATCCATGTCAATTTGGCTTCTGTTCAGGCAGTTCGACAAGCCTAGCACTATTTTCCTTAATAGATTACTTAAACAAATCAATTGACTTTGGCAAATTTGTTGGATCTGTCTTCCTAGATTTCACCAAGGCCTTTGACACCATCAATCACGCCACCTTGTTTAACAAATTGGAGGCTTATGGGATAACTGGAGCTCCACTGACATTTCTGACAAATTATCTGCATAACAGCGAATGCTCAGTGTACGTAGTAGGTGCTTCTTCTGAAACAAGCGATTAATCAAGGTTTGCCCCAGGGATTTCTTTTGGGCCGTTTATTATTTATTATTTACAATAATGATATTGTAGGTGGAAATAAATCAACTCACTGCGTGTTATACGCAGATTACACCCCTGTATCTGCTTAGGATGACTCACTAACTGCTCTTACTTTACATTTGAATAACACACTTCTAGATATTACTAAATGTTGCTACGAGAACCAACGTATTCTTAACCCAGCCAAATCCAAATTTATAACTTTTAGGTCTACTCAAAAATCATTGCCTTTTCATGAACCCTTAAAACTTGGTACTCACTCTATTTCCGCCTCTGATACTGTTATTTTTCTTGGTGTACATCTTGACTGCCATTTGAAGTTTAATATCCACACTGATCACCTCTGAAAGAAAACTGCCTTCAGAATTAGGGCTATAATAAAAGCTCGTCAAGTTTATCATACAAATATACTTATAGTCTCTGTATTTCGCCTTAATGTATTCCCATATCATGTACGGTATTGCTGCTCAGGGAAACACGTATGACTGTCATCTATCACCCATTCAGAGCATACAAAATCAAGCAATTCGCATTGTCACTAATAGCTCACCCTACTCCAGTGCAGGTGATCTACTCCAACAAAATAAAATCTTACCTGCTCGTACGTTATTTTTGGTAGCATAGCCGTTCTTTTGTTTCAATCGCGGAATGCACAGCCACCGTTTCGATTTTATAGATGCAGTTTTCTTACGAAATACAATGTGACCAGATTTGCAAACCAACCTTAACTTTTTGCTACCCGCCATGCCCACAAATTATAGAAAAATGACCTCTGCCTCTGCGGCCATTTCTTTATGGAATGACAAGCCTCTTCCTGTTAAATCGATGTCTACTTTGTCATTATTCAAAAGTCGCTTAAAAGTTTTCTGGTAAATTATTAGCTGCTTGTTTAGGGCTTTTTTTTTGGGGGGGGGGGTTCTTTCGGGTTTTTGGTTATGCAATTTAGATAATTGTATTTTGATTGACAATGTCCGCTAGATGTGATTTTATTTGTTTTCCTTTTTTTTCTTTTTTTCTTTTTTCTCTTCTTTCTTTCTTTGCGTTGCTTTTCGTTGCCTGATGTGTCACTTAACTTATAATGATTGCTCACCCCAATATATTGTATAATTGATTGCCATTCACTCGTATTATATGTTGCTTGTTTACTTGATCTGATTTATTGTTTGTGTAATTCATGTAGGGTCCCGTTGCTGTTTTTAGCTTTGGGACACTCGTCTGTATAATACTATTACTGTAGTACTTTTCTGGGACGAATAATCAACTGAAACTGAAACTGAACTGAAACCCCAAAGCGTGTTTGCAGCAGCAACACCAAAGGCGAGTAAACCTAGCTGTTGCTTGTTTACTTGATCTAATTTATCGTTTCCCCCCCTTGAGGTGTTGATACCTTACCGGCGTGGACAACCGCATGGTATAATAAAATTCGGAAAGGGGGCGCAACAAACAGCGCAGCCCAACCGAATAAATTTATATTCCACCTTATGATCCACTATCATTCTGTCAAAAGGTGGAAATAAAAAGAAGAAAAGTCATTCACTGTACACAACATCTTCCATCTTGTGAGTCCTAAAAAAGAAACTGCATTTTTTTCTTCATTACCAAAGGCGGTTGCGGGCGTTACATGGCAGAGGGGGTTGAAAAAAATATAACATGTAAAAACAGCAATACTCAAGCAAATACAAGTACATACACATTCATGTCAAAACATTTAGGTACACAATCACGGGACACAAAACAGGGCTACAGTAATCCAACTCCTAGAAATCTGTGTAGACGTTTGGAATTGGCACGAACATTGAAACAAATGTGAGTCCAATCTCCGCTGTCAATTTTGTTCGACTGCGGAGCTCTAAGCGACCCTCGCAACGATTGTCTATGAGATGTCAGAAGAATTGTCACACGTGGCTCGAGAAAGAGTGAAACCAGAGACTACTTAAATGTACTTCACCGCAATTTCTATTTACTGCACAATGGTGGTTCCAATTCTTTATATTCCTCCTTTTCTGCTGGCTAATATTCTGGCGTCTTTAGTTTCCGTGGCTTGTCAAGGGAGCGCGGATCGAACTGAAGGGAGTGCAGTAATGGTTTCCGTGTTTTTAGGGGCTCCGGCGGTTGGCGTCGCATGTGTTCACGCTACTACAACACCTAAATACTCGTTTTACGAAGGATTGGGCTACCACCTTAACGAATACAAAAAGTATATTATGGGTAAAACCGGTTCAGATAAACTAACATGATATAAATATTTGTACAACGCCATTGCCAACTTCAAGCAGAAGCAGAAGCTCTTTGTAGACGGGCCATAATTTGTGTTACACTGAAATACCCCCCGATCGGTGGTAGTCGGCCGAAGCAAGAAAATGCATACTTGAATACGGCCGGGACCACGTTGATCAACGAGGACGAGCGTCAAGGGCTGGCATTGTGATGCGCTCGCAATGGCCCTTGCCACTACCCTAAACTGGGCTGATGAAGCATGGAAATTGCTCAAACCCTGTTTTAAAGCAAGAGAGGGCACCACCACCTCATCAAGCGCACGATTCTTCCTCTTACCGGCACTTCTCCGGCGCCCAATCAGGCCGCTCCACCTGGCAAAAGAGAGACATACAATTTTTCAATACAGTCATTCGCTTATGCTTCCCCTCTCGAGCTTTTATATTAGCGGAGATTGCCCAGGAGTTCTTAATATTGAGGCGTGGTGATGGCACCACGGAATTTCTATGCTGTTGGGTACGTTTGCAACGTATCCCGCCTCCTAAAGTGACGCCCCCACCCTAAAATATATGCATGTGCAAGCCAACAATACATCCATTTCAAAATGACGCACCCTTTTTGGCGAATTCGACCTCTGGTGGACTTTTTGTTCGTGAACTGAATTACATGTGCCAGCTGGGCTCGTCACGCAATGCGCTGCCAAGTCAGCCTTGCGACAGCATGACTGGGGATGTCAATGAACAACTAGACATCCATTTTGAAAATATCTTAGTCTGTTATTCTGCGGTGAGTGGTGTCTTCTTTCGGTTCGCTCCGTTACTTTTGTGTATTGTACCCGGCAATCATGTCTAAAGATGTCTGCTCTCTCAGGTGGAAATTGTTGATCTTTTAAGGGCAATAAGATGGCCACATAGGCCGTGCAGAATAACCGCAACCCTTCCATACAGTCGATTGTCGCAGCAAAGCATCTTTGCTGGAACATATTTCTAGTACGGAGAACTTGTGGATTTTATAACTTAGTGAAAGAAACGGCACAATCAAGGAGGCTGACGGGACAAAAAAATTAGTTTTCGAAGTTCCCGGAAAATTCAAATTTGGTGCCATGGGTGAGGTTACGACATATTCACCATGACCTCTTTGAACGAGCTAACCACCTCAATGCAAAGTTAGTTTGTAACAACATCAAAAATCTTGTAGTACATCCATTTTACAACGTGTACTAATAACATATCGCGAAATACGCAAATAAACACTATTTAATACAAAAAGATTCTACAGTGTTTTAGTTATAACAGGATAACTGCAGTAAGTATTTTTGTGTTAATTCTGAAACTAGGTTGCAGCATAGTTTAATTGTAAGGAGCATCTATTTTTACATTTTTGACAACTACAAATAAAAAAAAAAAAAATAAAAACTTGTATAGAGCGTTCTTTATTATATTTAGGACACAATCTCTTGACATTGCAGATCCCGGGCTTATGGGTTTCTTATTTTGGTACGGCAGTGATAAACGAGACATCCTACAAGCAGGACACAAGCAGGAGCAGAGCGTGGCAGCGCCACGACGTTCTCTACACCTACCCTCTAGAGCTGCAACCCATCGTAGTCAAAATATGTTTATACCATGGGGTATTCCTTACAGTAATTGCTAGTTAATTCGAACTGGAAAGGGACCACATTTGTTCGAATTAAGCGTAGTTCGAACTAGCCGGCGGGCGCTCAAATGAAATGAACACATCGCTTCAGACTGCGCGACACAACACATAGGAGAAAAATCTAGGACCCGTTATTGCAAATTAGGCGCTACTACTCGTTTGTTGCGCAGGATACGTGACCGCACGCCCAGAACAGCGACACGGTAAAGAGAAAGTCTGGAACAGCATGCGCCGCAGCACTGGCGCATGCCGTGCGGGGCGAAATCAGCTGTTCGCAGCCCCGGAGCGCGCGCAGGGCTGCACT
This sequence comes from Haemaphysalis longicornis, assembly GCA_013339765.2. Lineage (NCBI taxonomy): Eukaryota > Metazoa > Arthropoda > Arachnida > Ixodida > Ixodidae > Haemaphysalis > Haemaphysalis longicornis. The sequence goes on along the minus strand of CM023452.1, from coordinate 53,931,858 downwards.
GCTGTTTTTTGTCTGTTGGTGTTTTTGCATCTCTGGTAAATTTGGTTGCTTTGGATTTCCAGCACATTGCAAATACTCCGGGCGGACTTTCTGCGAGAAGCAATTGAAATCAGTTGATCCCAGTTCTAATGAACCGTTCTGGATATCGACGCGTTGGAATTATCGGTAGTTTTGCCTATTGAAATATACGGGGCTGTGCGGGACCAGCGCGTCAATTCGAATTAACCGTAAGTTCGAATTACCCGAGTATGAATTAACGAGCTTTTGCTGTATAGATTTTTGTTCAGCGACGAAAAAATATTTTTATGGTGTCGACATACTTTGGGCAAGACAGAAAGCCCATCGCAAACAAAACGATTTTAGTGAACCTTGAGTGTACGAGGGTAAACCTGCAAAGCAGTTATTTCTACAGTTTTCAATTATACAGCAAGGTTACTTCTCCGCTTTAGCCTTGATTTTGCGTGGTTGGCCCTGCTTCTACTTTTTTCTTAGCCTGCTGCACCAGCGCATTATTTTCTCGCTCGTGGTAACTAAAGTGGCGTTTGTAAGCATCGGAGCTTCGAGGCACTGAAAGCGACACTGCTGGGTAGGTTCATTCTTGGCGCTGTTTGACGAGATAATCATGGCGTGTTTCGGCCAGGCGCGTGGGGACGGCTAGTACCGCCCTGGTTAAGAAATTTTGGGGCTACAAGAAGCACAGTTCATGCGTGTATATCTGCGCGAGGACTTGGTATCACCTCAAGAGCAAGAACGAAACCGCGGTTTCCCTTTAGCGTCTGCTATTTCAAAATGCACTCACCAGGGCTGATATTTTTGCAAAACAAGCAAGTATGCCTAGAATAGCACAAAAATATCGCACATCGGTTATTTTCAACTCCGATACGCCATGATGACAGCTTCGCGTTAGGTCGACTACCACGTATCCTTGGAATCTGGAATGTTTTAATGGCCTGCCAGCGATAGCAAACAACCGTCAAGGGGAAAGGAAGTCGCGAATTGTTCCAAAGATTTTTCTCTGGAAGAGTGGTCACACTGCACATTCACATGCAAAATCTTCGGCTTGTGCAGTTTAATAAGGATACATGCTACCTAAAAGTAAGTGAAAAGTGTTGCGTTATCCCCCTATTTGCCACACTTCCAGTGCTACCACGACGTCTTTCTAGGTAATTTTATAACAGTTGCCGTAGAAGCATTGTTTTACTACAATTTTAATAATATAGGTGGTTGCTTCGCACCTTAACCGGGAGCGCGAAGGTGCTTTTGAGTATGTCTTAGAAGGTAGAAAAATTTTGGGGCAGGGTTTGTCCCGTTATATACGAAACCACGTATGCGGCGCTGCGTTTTTCCGACAGAAGACACGTTATGTGCATAGTTGTAGCTCTTAAAATATAAATATAAAGGTTGTGTTTCCCCTCGGTGGGGTTAATGTGTATTAAGTTTGTGTTGAAAGTGGTAACCCACGAGACCATGAAACTGAACCTATGAGATTAAGTAGTTTCTCGTGGAGCCAAACGTGATCAAACTTCCATAATTAGGCGAAGCAGTAATTCACAAGGAACCGCATAATTACCTGCTTTACAAATTAATAAAGACCGACGAATTTTATTTGTACTGCGTTGAACCAACTGAACTTGCATGATGCCGAAAGGACTATAGAAGCTCCTTGCAGCGAGAACAAAACCGCTGTTTCCCTTTACGTCTGCTATATCAAAACGCACTCACCATGGCTGATAGATTAGCAAAACAAGCATGTATGCCTTGAATAGCACACAAATAGCGCACACCAGTTATTTCCAACTTCGGTACGCCATCATGACAGCTTTGCGTTAGGTCGATTACCACGTATCCGTGGAGTCTGGAATATTTTAATAGCCTCCAGCGATAGCCCACAACCGTCAAGAGGAAAGGAGTCGCGAAGGAATCCATAGATTTTTCTCTATAAGAGTGCTCACACTGCACATTCACAGTGCACAATCTTCGGCCTTGTGCAGTTTGTTAAGGATACATGCCAACTGAACGTAACTGAAAAGTGTTGGAATATCCCCCTCTATGCCACACTTGCAGTGATACCATGACGTCTTTTTTAGGAAATTTCATAACAGTTGCCATAGAAGCATTGTTTTACTACAATTTTATAATATAGGTGCTTTCCTCGAAACTTAAACCGAGGAGCGCGAAGGTACTTTTGAGTATGTCTTAGAAGGTAGAAAAATTTTGGGGCAGGGTTTGTCCCGATATATATGAAACCACGTATGCGGCGGTGCGTTTTCCGACAGAAGTCACCTCATGTGCATTGTTGTGGCTGTTAAAATACAAATATAAACGTTGTGTTTCCCCTCGCTGGGGTTAATGTGTATAGGTATGTGGCGAAAGTGCTAACCCACGAGGCTATCAAGCCGAACCTATGAGATTAAGTAGTTTCTCGTAGAACCAAACGTGATCAAAACTTGCATAAGTATGCGAAACAGTAATTCACAAGAAACCGCGTATGATTACCTGCTTTACAAATTAATAAAAGACTGGCGAATTTTATTTGCAGTGCGTTGAACCAAACTGAACTTGCATGATGCCAAAGGACTATACAAGGTTCTTGCCAGCTTCTAGCACAATTTGATGGTTCAAGCCACGAGTAAGAACACTTCTGATGCACAGATGTAAGAAATGGCCATTTATTGATAAAGAACTGTATCCTTAGCGAAGTTTATTTGCCAGTAGCTTAAACGTTTTGAATGTTTATTGCAATAAATATGAAATTAGTGCGTGGGTGCAGTACCTTCGATATGTTTGGCGTTGCTGTACTCAAGGCAAGCAAACCCAGGAATATATGTATGACAACGACACATTTATATGTATTTTTTTTTATTTCGAAGCGTAACCGGTGCCCAATGCACCAGTAGAAACATTCAGTTTGCTGCTTGTAAATGCAAGTCAGCCTAGTTATCAAGGGCGTGCGGAATAAAAGGTTAAACACAATATGATTAATGTTAACAAAAACATACGTCCCCTGTAAGGAACTCACGACTTTTTTAGTTCAGTGCGCACACATAGAAATTGAATGAATTGAGATATCCGCGGAAAAGGATTTCTTCTTATGCCAACCTTGCTTTGTCGGATGCGTAGGTGGAATGAAAGCGGGTTGCATCATCTCCTAAAATTATGTGGTCAGGTAAATTTCACTCTCGACTTCAGCGAAAATGGTCACCATTGAAAGGAACTTTTGTTTTTCTGCGTTACATATCACTTGGTTTGAGATCTGGCTAGATCTGGCCAGATCTGGCCAGATCTCAAAACCAAGTTTGTTGCACCGACCAGTGGCCGATTCTTTGTGTTATTGCTATTTTTTCTTCTTACGCCTCCCCGCGAGTGAAGAAAAATTTAGAACAAGCTGCCATTTGTAAAACAGTCTTTGTGTTCTTTGGGTGCGCTGTTTCCTCACACAAGTTACATAACGGCTTTCTACCCACGTGCGCAACCGGTGTTCCTAACGCCCCTTTAACAGAGAAGTCGTAGAAATTGTCATTTTGAACAAGGTGCAAGAAAGCCGTTTGGAAACCGCGTTAGCCATTGTAGAGAAAATAAAAATCCTTTGCCACCAAAAAAAATGTGGCAGCTTTTTCGTACTGTAGGATGCAGCCTGCAGGTGGTATTCAGTAGCTGGCGGTGGGTTCTGTTACCAAAGCAAAAGAGCGAATGAGGAAACGAGCCGAAGGGAGCATACAGATAACATCCACACAACGCTGTTTGCGAAGACAACTTTTGTCCTCAATCTCTGTGTTGCGGAATTATCTTGGCTACAAAGATTTTATACGCCACGCTGTTTTCTGGTTTTTCACGTTCCAAGTGTGACAGTGTTGCAGATCATGGCCCAAACACCGAACACACAAAACTTCTACTCCACAACACTTCTTAGTCCTTCGTTGCTTAGCCTATCGGACGAAAGCTTTCGTGCACCAGGACATCTGCTGTCTATGCTTGCTGAGAGAGAAGCCATGAAATTGAAACCTGCAATTGAAGGAGTCGGCAAAGCCGAAAATGAGCCTTATGCCGTGGCGCAGCAGTGGCGCAGATGAACGTGCAGTGCTTTCCTGTCATCCCGTCGGTCCGCACATGATTGTGCTCATCCCGTTTTCCACGATGCAGAGAAAAGTGGAAGAAGAGAAACTATTTCGGGCAGTATGAAGAAGATGAAGTTGCTGACTATGCATTATATGTCGCTGTTGCTCAACGGGGAAGACAGATCACTGCATAATATAAGGATATATGGAAGTGGGTACAGAATTGCTAGAAATTTTGGTGAGCATCTAGCAGACAGCTCATTTTGTATCTGTCACTGTGAGGGCCACCACAAAAAAAGTGGTTGACAGCTTATACCTGTCAATTTTGCAATTGCTTGCGTCCAAAAATGTTTTCCAATCACGCCGCGATTGGCAGAGAAAAATAGTAATATGTTATATCCGTATTTCTAGGGGTTCCCAAATTGCGGACCAAGAAGAAGAATGCATAGAGTAAGGTCCGAAGAAACGAATGATTCGCGTCTTTTTCACGATATTGAATTGTCGCTATTATAAGTGAGCCTTTCATCGAGAATTGAGTTTTTGTTTCTTAAAATCTTCCTTTTTATAACGATATACACATGACAATTTTGGCACAAAATTATTATCCCCAAAACAGGTGTAAAACATAGAAAGCATTGACAACGTAAAACCAAAATTTCCTTTGAAGTGCATTGTTCAACGAATATAGGGTTGGACACTGCCTGGTTGAAAGGTCGTGTAGGCGCTACGCGCCCACATCCAGCCACGACGACCAGCTGGTTGAGCGCTTCTACGAAGATGTGGAATCGGCAACGGCTAAAGTAAAAACCACAGTATACCGTAGTTATCGGAGACCTCAATGCTAAAGTAGGCAAGAATCAGTCTGGGACAACGCAGTTGGGAAACTATGGTCTGGGCTGTAGAAATAGCAGGGGGGACCTACAAGTCGAGTGCGCAGAACGGAATGATTTTCATCATGAACACCCTATTTTATGGACAGGAGAGCCGAGAGTGGACGTGGAGGAGCACGAATGGTGATAATAAAAATGAAACGGACTTCAATAATGTGATAACCCGGGTGTCATGCAGGATGTGGAGATGCTCGGAAGGGAAACGTGTAGTGACCCTAGTATGGTAATATCCCGAATTAGGCTAGATTTGAGAAGGGCCCGAAACAAGCTAGTACGAAAGAAGCCGATCAATGATCTAACAGTAAGACGTAAATGTGAAGAATCAGGATCGCGCTGCAGAACCGATATTCAGTTCTTGACGAGGAAGCTACGCTTACGACGCAGGAAGCCAGCGACAGTCTTACACGCATTATCATGGAGCGTGCAGCAGAAGTGGGGTACGATGGCTAGACAGGATATGGTAAATTTCCAAATGCGAAAAATCTAATTAAGACACGGAAAACGATGACAATGTCTACCCCAGCTGAAAGAATAAAAATAGCGGAGCTTTGGAAGGTAATCAATGAGCGTAAACAAACTGACATACGGAAGTATAATATGGAGAGGATCGAATATGCGGTAAAGAACGGAAGGCATCCTGAAAGCAGTAAGAGGCGTCTACACAGGGGAAAAATCAGACGTGTGCACTTAAGACAACAAGGCAATGTGATCAAAAATAGGATAAAATTGTTATAGTAGCCGAGAAGTTCTACAGAGATCTTACAGTAGCCGGGACATCCAGAATAATGAGAACGAGAAAATATTTCAGAGGAGAGGAAATCCACCAGTAAAACAGAAGAAGTAAGGAAGGCTTTGAAATAACTGAAAAGGGGCCAAACACCAGGTGAAGATCAGATAACAGCACACCCCTTGAAAGACGGCGAGCGAACCTGTATACGCAACGCCTAATTACCGCCAGTGGACGGAACCTTCGAAGAACGCGAATATCATCCTAATCTATAATGAAGGGGACATGAATAACATGAAAAATTACAGGCCGATCAGCTTACGCTACGTCGTCTACAAAGTACTTACCAAGGTAATCGCTAAAAAATTTCTGCCACCTTAGATTTTAGACAACCTAAGTTCATGCAGGGTTTTGTAAAGGCTTTTCAACAAAGGACCATATTTACACGATCAATGAGGTGATAGAGAAGTGCACTGGGTATACTGAACCCCTATATATAGCTTTGATAGATTATGGGAAAGCATTTGACTCCGTCGAAACCCTAGCAGTCATTCAGGCATTACGGAACTAGGGGGTAGAGGAGCCCTATGTAAGAATACTAGAGGATATCTACAATGGGTCCACAGCTACCATCATCCTCCATAAGGAGCAGCAGTAAAATACCTATAAGGAAGGGTGTCAGACAAGGAGATACAATCTCTCTAACGTTATGCACAGCATGTTTACTAGAAGTATTCAGAATGTTGGATTGGGAACAGGTGAGAGTAAGGGTTAATGGAGAATACCTCAGTAACCTCAGATTTGATGATGACGTTGCCTGGGGTACGAATTGCAAAGCATGCTTTCCGCACTGGACGATTAGAGTAGAACCGTGGGCCTGAAATTAATATGCAGAAAACTAAAGCAATTATAAATAACCTCGGGACAGCACAGCGGTTTGTGGATAGGTGGCAAGGCAGTGGAAGTGGTAAGCGAATATATTTACTTAGGCCAAGTTCTGACCCCGGATCCCGCCGATGAGGCAGAGATAATGAGAAGGATAAGAATGGCGTGGGGTGCATTAGCAGACATTCTCAGATATTGAATAGCAGCCTACCATTGTAGCGGAAGAAGAAAGTGTATGACAGCTGCATCTTACCGGTACTCACCTACGGGGCAGAAACCTGGAGGCTCACTAAGGGGGTTCAACTTAAATTGAGAACGACTCAGCTTGCAATGGAGCGGAAATGATAGGTGTAACATTAAGGGACAAGAAAAGAGCAGAAAGGGCCAGGGAACAAACATGTGTTAAAGACATATTAGTAGAGATTAAGAGGAATTGTAATATGTTATATCTGTTCGCTTACCTTCCACTGGCATGCACGGCATGCCAGTGGAAGGTAAGCGAATAAGCCTGCCAGGGTAGTTTGAACGGCAGTTACTGTTGTTCTGTTGTGGTATGTTGCCGTGGATTAGTCCAGATGGTGACATCATCGGCGTACATAGTAAAACGAATGCCCGTTGGGTGGTCGTGAAGGCAATTTTCAAGCCCTCTCATCACTAGGTGAAAAGGGTTGGTGAGAGGATTGCTTCTTGGGGCACTCCTACCCTATTTTGTGTAGTGACCTGGTGGCTACGCCCGCTACATATTTCGAATGTGCAGTCCTGCAAGAACGCTTTTAACATGTTGACGATTCGTGTGCCGGGACGACCTTCTTCCGTGCTGGAATGATGGCGTCATGAGAGGGCTGTGTCAAACGCTTTGCGAAGGTCTACGGTAGGAGGATGCTCGGTTACGCGGGTTCGCCGGCCGCGGCGCTTGTTTGCCAGACGCCGCAGAAGGCACAGGCTGTCGTGTGTGCAAAAGATTTGGTCGGAATCTTGTTTGCGCTGGATGGAAATGAGCGCATTGTTCCTCAAATGGTAAGTGAGACGTGTAAGAACCATTCTCTCGAGAAGATTGCAAAGGGTCGAAGTCCAGTGAAATTGGCCGCATGTTTCTCAGCCTTGTTGGGGTCTTGCCAGGCTTAGAAATATGTATTACGACGGAGTGATTCCATTCGGGCGGAAGGGTACCTGACATCCAAGCGTGATTTAGGTTATCGCGTAATTGCTGCTGGTCAGTGTGGTTTTTAAATTCGGAGCATCTGCCAGGTGATGACGATCCTTTCCAGGTGCACTGCGCTCAATCACGGACTTAAAGCGTGTAGCAATTCTTGTAGCGTAAATGGGGACTCTACCGCGTCATCGCAGGCTGACTTATGTTTTTGTATAGGTGAGGTGCCGGTGGTGTATGAGGCTGGGGGAAAACGTAGATGCAGCCAAATCCTCAAATTCTGCAATGGTGATGCTTTCCTTAAGAAGTATTTCTGTACGAAGTTACCATTTTGCGCTCACCGTTGATGGGTCTAAACGTTTGGCAGACTTTTCGAAGGCCCGTTCTTTCTCCGAAGGAGTCGCAGTGGTGTAGCCATCGTTCGCGAGCACGTTGCTTTGCGTAACGTTGAGCTTGCGCCGTCTTGTCGCGTACCTTGACAAGGTCCGCCTACCGCCTTCCGCCGCCGAGGTAAGCATGGTGCAGCTGCTGCCTAGTATTCCACTGGTTCAGTAGATGTTGATCGGGCGTGAAAGGTTTCCCGTGACAGAGATATGCCGGGTTGAGTCTTCTGCTGCACGAAAAATTTTGACGTGGAATGGCATGTTCATTTAGTAGACGCTTAAAGTTAGCGCGAAATTCGTCCCCAATTGACAGCATTTGTGTGGCGCGTATGCTTTTTTTGCGTTTGCCATATTAAGCTCCAACCAAATGGGTAATGGTCGCTACCCTATGGTATCGAAGCCCGCATCGCCACTCACGCACAAGACCAGGTGTGCTCCACGTGATTCCGGGGATGTGTGCTGCTGGCCCGCGTGAAGCCCATGCCTAGTTTCGTAAGCAGTGCCGTTCGACATTCAAGGCCACCAGCCTCAATTTCTTTGCTGAGGCGCTTCCCTGAGACGGCGTGCCCAGCATATCCCCAGTCACGATGATGGGTATTGAGTCCCAACACATGAGTATGGCGCCAAGCGGATACTGCACACGAAGATGCCGTAGCCACGCGAAATTTTCTCGTCGGCGCACACTTGTGTATGGACGTATGTACACCGATATTGCTAGCGTTGTCTTGCGTTGTGTCAGTTTGCATCTTCCTGCTACCACCTCCTGGTGATCTGTACAAAACTCAGCTGTGTTCAGTGGCGTGTGAGGTGCTTAACGACGAACAAACACTGCGGCTTGTGCCTGAACCAATCTTTCCGAACTGCCGTGTCTCGCGGTGTGCACAATAGCAGGTTGAAAGTAACCGTCGTAGCCTCTAATTCCCGGTTGAGTTCCCCTTGTCTCTTGCAGTAGAAGGAGAACGGAGTGCCCGATATGGCCAAACAGCAGGTTCATTTCATTGGCCCATGTCCCCAGGCTGCGGCCGTTCCAGGAGGGCGTCCGGACATCTTGAGATAGTGGTTGAAGCCAGATTAGGGGTAGAGAGTTTGTTGAGGTCGATGTTTCGGCTCATTTAAACTACGTTTGAGTGGATGAAGCGAGCTGTGGCAACCGAGCAAGTACTTGCTGCATGAATTGCTGCATTGTGTGCTGTTGTTGCTCCAGAAGCTGCTGTATTGTTAGTTGTTGCTGACTTCGCATGGTTGTAAGAAATTGCTCTGAGTGTATGGTGGAATAAACACTTCCTTTTTTGGCGGTGCTGGATACACTGTCCACGCAGTTCAGTTTTCTGGCAGTATTTCCAGATTGTGAAAGTGTGTTGGTACTGTCAGGGGATCGTGGCTGAAGTCGGTCATGCACGTCGATGCGGTCCCGCTCTTTCCGCAATTGTTCCTCTCTGCCTTGCCACACGAAGCGGCGCTCTTTACGTTCCTTGGCTTGGTTGGCAAACTGGGACTTCACAGTTTCAAGAGATTATGGAGTTCTGAAATAGGTTTTTGCAAATCCTGATCGCCGACGCATAGTGCCACTCAGCTTGAGTTTCTTCTAGTGCCAATTCCTCCAATGCCTGGTCAATGTCCCCTTGGCACGGCATGATGGTGTTAGAAGGCACGTGTGAAATCGTTGTTTTGCGAGCGGCAGAGGCGTATATCCCATCCTGCGAGACCTCAGTAGTTTCTTTTAACGACCCCGACCTCACAAGTGAGGATGATGTGCGAGAACTCTTGCCAGTCCTCTGCTGCGACATTGTTGCTGTGAGCCGCCATCCAGAGTTGCGAATACAGGACCTACCCTTGCCGGTGGTGTTTGCGTGTCTGTTGAAAGCTTCTCGTTACGGACACTTTGGGTCCATGGCGAGGTGTTCTCCTTCATTGCCCTATGCACAGAAGGAATTTCTTTGTTTGGACACTCATCTGGACTTTCAGGGTGAACAGTGCCGCACGTGGGGCAGACGGCTACAGCTTTTGGGCATATGTCCTGTTTGTACCACGCACCATGGCATCGGAAGCAAAAAATTACGTAATCCTAAAGGGGTTCACTTTCCTGAGTGTTCCCCAATATTTCATAATGCGAGGAGGTCGAGAAGACTCAACTGTGATGAGGGCAGAGCCACTTTGCCCATCGGTCTCACCGCTAGAATTTTCACACTTTCCGTGGTAAGTGCAATCATAAGACATGCACTAGTTTCTCCCTTGTCGCAGCCATGCATGACTCCCCGAGACGTGCCATGTCCCGGTGCCTGGTTCACCGTGACTGGAAGTGAAAGGGCACGTCCAGGTATGGGCAGTGCCTTTAGTCGCAATAGTTTGCCTGCCTGTGCTGAATCACTAGTGTGTACCATGACCGTGCTTAGCCTGTTCGCTAAACTTGATTGACAAGTGCTCTTGTAGGTCAAGGTTTTCACATAAAGCAGCAACTAGACTTGTACAGAAGTTGTGCACTGAGGGTCTTGACGTCAAATCGTTACTTGGGTCCAATCTCGGTAAGAGAAAATTTTTGCATTATGCATCAATGGTGGTTGGTTGAGTTATATTGGTGCAGCACATGAGTGAAAACTCTTTTTTATAAAATAAAGCTCGAACCCGGTGTTACACGATCTCACTTCCCAGTCTCTGCCGTCGCAGATGGATGCGACAAGATCGGCGGCAGAGACGGAAGAGAAGGAGATAGAGGAGGAGCAGCTGGAGGAGGAGCGGGAAATTCTTCTGTTCAGATTTCTGAACGGCCGAGGGTGCGGCTCAGGGGAGTGATTCCTTCTTCACTGTAGCCCATATTCAGTCCGCGCCGCCTGTGCTCTGTCCACCCGCTGAAGTTGGATAGGCAGAGATGGGCTGAAAGTATCATCTCCCATTCCTCTTTTTTGGTAGTTGACGGAAAGAGACGAGCGTGATCAGGGCTAAAGTCACACCCCGATTATGGGACAGATTGTTCCTACTTTTGAGCAGAATTTACATTTACCGTCGTCGCGATTCGGGTGCATTAAGTGGAGACGCGTCGGGTGTGGGAAAGAGCCGGATTGTATGTGCCGTAGGGTAGTTTGTTGTGCATGGAAAGATCACGGTAAGGCGAACGTAGGATCTGTCTGAGAAGGCGATAATGCTGGGTTAAGTCCCTGAACGTGACACGCGGGTGACTGTCCTCGTGCAGCTCCATAGCACTAGGGGAAGTGCAGGCTTGGTGGGCGTATTCGTTGCCCTCCATGGAAGCTTGAGTGGGTGTACAGATGAGCTGAATGGAACAATTTGGGGGTGGTTTTTTGCCCTCCATGCAGGTCGGGATACCAAACCTGACTAATAATTCCGGTAGCTTGTTGATCGGTGGGTGTACAGATGAGCTGGAATGCCACGATATGGCGTACTGCTGCCCTCGAGCTGTGTAGTTAACTGCATGATCTCCACCGAGCATGGTGTTGAGCGTTTGAGACAGTGCTTGTCAGCGGACCCTCGTTCTGTGAGGGGTTCATATTTCTAAGCAAAGGGAAGCATGTTTCAGTTCTTGTCAACCAATAGTCCGAGAGTACATCAAGCGGAGTGACATTCTGTGTGGCCCAGCAAATCTGGTAAAGGATGCAGCAACCCGCCGCAGTTTTGCTCATTCAGAGCTTCTGGTTATAAATATGGCCCCTCTATCAGCTCTTCCTCCGTGTTGTAGACCCCGTGCTAAGCTGCCTCTCTATGGGACTCACTTGTGGGAATACCAATGGCTTGTTCAACCGCCTTTCTAATCGTAATTAAAGCATCTTTATGTCCTCCTTGCCGAGAAGAATATGGAGGGTTAGACGTAAGTAATTCTCGAGAGGACAAAAGCTTCAGCTAATCGGAAGGTATCGAATTGCTCTAGACCTCGCTTCTCAGGAGGCAACTCGCTTTATCATGTATATGATTTTATTGATGCTCTATTTGAGGGCGCTGCAAGGATATGTCACTTCTTGCGTTGGCCTTAATATGTAGGCCAGGATCTTGATGCTGGGGCTTGAAGTGAGGACCTGGCAATGAAGGAGTATTTGAATGTGTTCCTTGAGGTGTTGTTTGGCGTTAGGGCGGACGACAATGAGCTGAGATTTTTGGGGAACACTGGAAGCCGCAGGCTTTATCACATTAGAGACTAGAAGCGAGATGCCATGGGTTGGTGTAAGCTTCCTTTATTCGCTATCGAGTGGCATTCAGCTGAGAATGCAGGGGTTAAACCCGTAGATGTGCGCGATGAGTGCAACACTTGTCTTGCCTGTCTCAACGTGGGCTCGTAGCTAAATCGGTAAGACAACAGGGCTCTGGCTTTCTTACTCTATTTTTCCAGGTTCGATTCTGGTGGTGCCAGTAAATTCTTTTAGTTGTTCGCGGGAGTTTTCGGTCGACACCAACGGTCCTGAAAGAACCCTTGTGGGGTTGAGGTAAAAAGTTTTGCTTTAAATTACGCTGTAAATATACGAGCATGCGATTAGAATTGTTAGTTATATAGCCAACATGCACATGCCAAGACATTATTTGTGATATGAAGAACGGTGTATTTGTATGAATCGATCTGTGATAAAGAAGCGCCTTGAAGACTATACTTACACGTGTTAGCAGTATTATCAGGACGCGAAATTCGCATGTATTTGCATTTTGTCCGGTTAGGTCGCGTGACCCATTTATTGCACCAATCGGATAGGTTGTTAAGATTGGTTGTAGTTTCAAGATTTAAGCTGGGGTAAAAATCTTCAGATATAATACCCCATCAGCAGCGAAGAGCTTAATAGTTGAAAAAGTGATGCAGTCGGGAAGACCGGTAATGTAAAGAAGAAAGCAATGCCCGCAGCACTGACCCTTGAGGTACGCCAGACAACAAAGCACAGGAGGTGGTAAACAGTCATTAGCGGTTACGTAGTGGGTTCGGTTAGAAAGAAAGTCATTACTCCAAAAGAGAACATTTGTGTCAATGTTTAGTTTGCTAAGATTCCGAATTAGTAAGTCGCGAGATACAGTGTCAAAGGCTTCCGCAAAATCATGAAAAATGCAGTCAGTGTCGAAACATTGATCAGCGTTTACAAACAGGTCGTTAGTAAAGGACAAAAGATGGGTTTTGCATGACATCTTCCTGAAGCCGTGCTGACAGTTGTTCAAAAGGAATGTTCTTCGAGAAAACTTATTAAATGTGAATATATTATGTGCTCTAACACTTTACATAGAATGCTCGACAATGAAATGGGACGGTAGTTCTCCGGCGAATTAGTGTTGCCTGGTTTATGAACAGGAACCACATTGCTCTATTTCCAATTGCCAGGAAGGATGAACACTGCAGAGACTGATAAAATTTCTTTGAAAAATTATTATGAGTAAACATGTGTACACTTCAATATTTTAGAATTTATGCCATTAGGTCCCGATGAAGAAGAAATATTCAAGTTGCTGATCATTTGTCTAACTGCTACCCGATCTATTACAACACTAGTCTAGTGGGGGAAAAATATGGCTGATGCTGTTGAAACAAAAGAGGGAAAAATTCGCAGGAAAAACTCAACAAAATGCATCGTTGAAGAGCTTGATTCTCGTACTCCTGAGCCACGTAAACAGGGTTTTCCCCCAATTCCTGTAGGAGGTAGGCTTTGAGGTTGTTTATCTCCAACACAATTCCAGGCGAAATGATTTAGATAATCTGATCTTTTCTCTTCAAGAGAAGGGAAAGGGCGCTGGCGGATATGACGTGGTCCGAGATGACGGAAGTGCGATATTTATCTCGCAGATACCAGTGAAAACGAAAGTAGGCTTGTGCTTATGACATCGTGCAATGATATTCGTGACGTTCTGACGAAACACATTCGAAATTGCCCCGATGTTCAAGGTGTCTATTTCTCGAAGTCTCTGAATCCGAGAATGACGCTGTAGGCACTTCGCTAGTTTGAGTTCGAAAAGCATTGAGCCGTGCAGGAAGCTGCTTGGGAATCCCAATTTGTTCCTTATATTAGCAAAGGCGCATCAGTGGGTTTCGTAGCATCCAGTTTCCGAAGGTAGTCCATTGCAAATTTTTAATATTATGCCTGTCACAAGGATCGTTGCTTTGTTTTCTAGGAAGTATAGTGTGAACAAGCAATTTTCGTCGTTCTATGCTATAGTGGATATTCGAAAGTAGACGAACCTGATTCCGCATGCATGCGGAAACTTTGTAGCGACGTTGGGAATAAAAAGTGCACGCTCACACGTCAGAAAGGATGGGGACAGAGTGTGGGTCGGGGCGGTTTTAACAGAATATGTTCACACGTTATTATGTTTGAACTGCTCAAGAACCAATATTGCACAACGCCTATTGAGGTACTGCTTTACCTATTTCACAAAGAATTTTTCTTGTCGTTCCCGCCCTACACCTCACCAACTATACTACTTTACTCAAAGCATATTTGAACTTGATATTTTTTTTCCACCTAATCCAGGTTAACGCAGGAATGCGACCGCAACGACCCGAGTGTGCTACTTACACTGCAAAACATTATCTCTGCAAGTCGCCATATGCAATGTTCTTGAAGTCGTGAGCAAGCGTCACATGTCTCCAGTGCGTACTATGAGGCCTAAATGGCAAAAATATTAGAGTGAGGAATTGTTTCGTGTATATATTTGATAAGACATAAAAAGTACTTCATATGCGTACCCCGCCGTTGGGGCTGGACACTTATGTTTGAGCATCATTATACGCCCACTATATATTAGGCAAACATTTTATTTTCTTTCTAGTTTTCGATCTCACAATATTTATGGCATGAATTTGCATAGGTCTGGATTTTTTACTTCCACTGGTTTACACTGCTCCCAATCTATGGGCACACTTATTGAATTCCGATTCGTAATTTTGGCGATGCAGAATATCTTGAAACCCTTTTTAACCAGCAATCGTTTTGATGTTGACATGCTTCTACGTGATTGCCAAACCCAAAGAATTCAACTTACCACCTCTAAATTAAAATGCTTTGCGATACCGTTTCCGACACGCCTTGAGACATGAAACCTTAATTTGATCTCTCCGGAAATTTGCCATTAGAAAGAGCCGTTAAAACATAGAAGGCAACTGAAAAACACAAATGGCGAAGGGAGTGACATTTCAAACTGAACCATGTCTTTTTCCCACCAAAAGGGAGCATAGTTGTACAATCCTGGTGTGGCCTGTGTGGAAGAAAGATCTTTACTAGAAGCAGTAAGAACTATAGCGAAGGCCACATCGAACTACCTTTCAGACATCTTGCGGTGATACAATTGATGCGGTTTGCGGGTGAGCAGCAGCTAAATATTGTCTCTTACCCCGGCATTCACGAACCTACTTTAAGTACCTCTTTTGCTTCCAACACTTTTCGCCCTCTGAACGCGTTCAAACAACTCAACTCACGTGTAAAGGGCGCCCTTTTGTAGGAACCTACCTTCCCGAAAGTAAGCACACATACGGTATCTGCCTACGTACATCAGGTCCTCTTCCTCCACCAAAATCTCAGACTACGACGATAGCTTACCTGAGTTTGTCAGATTTCGGGCTTGTTAGCAAGTAATGATAAATCAGTAAAGAACAAAGATCGTCTCTGCGTAAACAAAAACAATCAGCGCATGCGCCTGTACGCACGAGCGTGGCCTTACACCACCCGCACAATCCCACGGCCGGCGCGCGATGCGGCTAGCGTCGGCACCATGGTGCTTCCTGCGCGAATAGAACGACGGTTGCAGGTGCGGCTACAGTTTGTCGCCGCTTGCCAGAAAACAACGATTAGGAAAACACTGTTCCATATCCGAAAGGGTAGGATGATACTGTGGTGATGCGCCCTACCGTGGGTGCGCCCAACCAACCCACTTTTTATTTGCCACTTTCGGACGTACCTGTCGACCGTTGGTGACCGACGCAGAAAAGGAGATGTATTGCCACTAACTCTCGGTTCGGCAGCAACTATTTACCGCTTCATATCCCAACGCATGTTCAAACCCAAACAACATAGCGGCCTTTTTGAAGTAAGAGGAATAACTTTATTGTGTTGTTATTTTCTAGTTGTTACGTGCTTATTAAATTGTTTTCAGGTAAATATTATTGTCCAGCAGTTTGATTATATGCTGTGTGAATTTGTAAAAGTAAATACTTGTTTGTTTTTTGAGGAAAAATATGAACATATTCTATCTTGTAAGCATTTTTTATCTACGCGGTTTTTATATAACCTTCTGCCATAACAACTTTCTTAAAGCAATGGTTTGAAGGAAAACGCAGCGTTTAGAAGACCGCTCCTAAAATTACGGATCTTGAAAGTTGTCAGTTCAATGCAACAGAGGCGTTGAGAACACTTTAGTGGACATTGACTCATTATAGAAGCTTGTGTAGAGTCGCAATCTACGGTACTGCAAAAATACATCCATTGCGGTTGAACTCCAACGGGAACCTTAAGCGATAGAGCACACCCTTTTAAAAAGGCAAACGTTTGGAGGTAACGTGTCGTTTTAATAAATGT
Organism: Haemaphysalis longicornis; assembly: GCA_013339765.2. NCBI lineage: Eukaryota > Metazoa > Arthropoda > Arachnida > Ixodida > Ixodidae > Haemaphysalis > Haemaphysalis longicornis. The sequence goes on along the minus strand of CM023452.1, from coordinate 53,915,282 downwards.
CACTAATATTTATGTGAAATTAGGAAAGATGACCCAAATCTTTCGTCTTTGGTTGTTGTTGCATCACGGTTTCATCACGTAATAAAATGGTGCTAAAAACGCGCTAGGGCGTTCATAATATTGTAGCGGACACATTTTATTGTGTATAAACAGTTTTTCCTTGCAATGCGCGTGCTTGTTGTCGCGAAGTAGGTTTTCCAGGTCCTTGGTCAAGGTATGCTTCTCTCTAGAGATACACGGGTTAATTAGAGGTGTTTATTAAACCGTCTTTGGAGCACCACACCTTCGCTCTAGCACGCCAAAAACATCGTTGCCGAATGAATTTCTGTTCAGTACTAATGCGAACTGTAAAAACGCTAGGTGTATAGCTGGGGCAACAACTTCCGGCCCGCGGGGCAACGTTATATGGCCGCCCGGCGCCACGTCCAAACCACCTGCCCTTCTCACTTAATATCTGTAGGCTTACAACGCGGCTTTATATGAAGTGGCGGAAGTTAGAGAGCAGCAAACGCTAGCACTTCGTATTTTTTCCGGCCTTCATGCTAGCTAGATAGCCTTTGCACTGTCTTCCATTGCACATCTGAAAAAAGCCGCCCTCCTGCAATTCCCGTGCAGCGCAAGGTGTGATTGCTTAATGCAACTCGGACCTCAGCATTCAATTGGTTTGCAAACCCCTGTAGTTTCTGACGTTTTACATACGTATAAAGCTATTTGTATATGCTATACGGGTTACAATGTCTCTAATAACGCCCTCAAATCCCCGCTAGAAATGCCGTTCTGCGGATGATTTTGCGTGTATTTGTGAAGGTGGCAATAAACGTGCTCACTATCCTTTGCATCGCAGATACTGGGTTCTAGGGGAAGTATTTAATGAACTCTGTAGAACATTACTACATTTTTTACTGATCTGCTGATGTAGCGCGTGGTAAAGGGGCTCTCCGCTGCGCCTGTGTTCAGACGTGAGGCCTAGGGTCAGGAGATTGGTTTTATACCAGAGCAGCCATTTGCTCTCAATTGCCGATTCCGAATTTTTTCATTTTTATGCACCTTCATTTTACGCCTGGCGCCATATTCTTAGGCGAGGGGGAACCGAGTGTATCTGCGGATTTTCTTTCGAATGAGTTTTCCCATAAAACAGACGCCACGTGGCTAAGAAAAATTCGAGAAACGAAATTCCTCAATTGCGGCAGTACCACGCAAAGTGGTACTGAGTGGCCTCGGTCATTAACGCACAATGGTAAATGAACCAATGCCAAGCAACATTAGGAAACGCGACGTTTTTTTGGGAGATAGGTAGAAGTGCGCACTTCCGGTGCGATGTAGAACGTTAATTAGAGGTTTTCCGATGTTGCACTGCGCCCCACTGGAAGCTGAGAATATCCCACCATACCTAGCCTGTGCGGATTACGGTGTAAACTAGAGACGTGACTCCGGTCAGGGCTCGCCGCTAGGGTAACATGCCAATCAATGTATTGAATGTAGCCAAACGAGCTTACTTTGTACTTTTTAAAGAAGACCCAATGGTGTAGCCAGTCACTAATTTTTGATAACGGGCATATGCAGTGTTTTAGTATTACAGCTGATATGCTGCCCCCGCAATGGTCAATCACCGACATGCGGGCAAAGCTTCGCGGTCCGCTTTTTGAAGCTGCAATTTATCACAGAAGGTTATATCGTTATAAGTCAGAGAAGGTTATATCGTTTTTTTTTGTGATCTTGGACCTACTCTCCAATAAAACACAACACACAAAACGTATAGGAGGAAAAGCCTAACGTTTTCTATATATTCTTCATAGCAAGGCGAAAAGATCACACACATTTATCGACAGGATTCTATCACCATGGCCGTTCTACGACGGGCGGGTGGAAATGCGTGCCTTAGAACTGCCGACCGTGTGTTGATGGATGGAGGAATGAGTGATGTTGCACAGCTGGTACGCCCTCTGCACGTTCCCGCGCTTACTAGGCAGTTTTTATTGCTAGCTTTAGGTTGGCCCATACGATTAAGAACTTATGTGGCACTTTTGTTTCACAGGCCATTTAGCCCTGAAAATTGAGCAAAACAGAAAATGGCAACGGCAATAAATAGGTTAAAGGAGGGTATGGCATCGCTCTTTTTAAGAGCTACGTGTCCACGCTTACCTCTGGCGGAGAGGTCCAAAAGGGGACAGCCTCGGCGTTACTTGTTTTCACAAAAGGCAAACGCTGCATTTTCCTGAATTTAATACTATTGTTTGGTACTTCTGTGCGGGTGCATTTGTTTCTATGCTGCTACAGGCTAGACCATTCCGTCATTGTCGTCGTTTGAAGGTTTGCACGCCTTTAAAAATGCCCCTGAAGTGCCATATTTGGCTGTATTCATTTCGCGGTTGCGCCAAACAATCTACTCTGAGTGTGACAATATATAAGAAAAAAAAAACCTTCACCGCTCTTTTCAAGCGAGAACGATGGGGAAAGAAGAAAATTTTCTAAATCAAGATCAACACCAAGTGAAGCAATTCAGAAGCGAGGTCCTTTTTCTTATAAGGACTGTTCACCACCCTGCAAACCCGCCTTCCAGTGCTTTACTGATAAGAGCAATTCACTATGATTCGGCAACTGCTCGTTTACAAATAAATTAAAAGAAGTATTTTCTTTTGTGTTGCTTTCTTGGGTCAACCAACTTCGTAACTTGGCGGTGAGGCGCATTTACTGTGCAATTTTGCCCGTCCATGCGCATGCGCCTCTATAGAAATCCGAACTGCTTCAATAGTGCTGGAATGGTTCCCAAAAAAGTTACACAATAGCTGTACCTGATAGATGTAGAATTTATGACGCGACGGAAGACGTTTGTTTGCACCCGCGGGAAGCTGTTTATTGTTTGTTCACTTTACACACAGTTATACTTGTCCACAGGGAGAGTTTACTTCCCTGGGGTCCGTTTTTTATGGTCTACAGACGAAATCAGTAAGAGGCCAAGAGCTCAGCTTTATCATACTTTCTTTCTCAGCTGCTCCAAAGTTTTGGCTGTGTGCAAACAGTTTTTTGTAGCAGAGCTGGCTACTATAGCAAGTGCACACTTCCCTTGTATGCAATCCAGAAAGTCGAGGTTGTGGTATCCGGTGTGGCGCCCATCCGTAATTGAGACAAAGCTTTTGAAGTGACAGCATTGTTTCGATTGCTCTGGCGTGACGGCTGTAAATATCGCTTAATCAAACCTATATACAACGCAATGTACGCGGAAGTACTGGTAAGACTGAACTGTTATTGCGTGAAGTAATATTATCCCAGGACAGTTTAAGTTTACTAAGAACTTTGCAGATACGTGTACAGTGTAGTAAGATACGGTGAACTGCCAAAAAGCTTCTTCGCCGTAGGTACACAGTGATGCTCAGATGTGAATTGGATTAATGTGGATTGGATAGGATACGTCTTTGGATTGGATTGGGTTGGATTAAATTGGATTGGATTAGATTGGATATCCAATCCAATTGGAGATTGGCCCGTCTGCGCATTCCAGAGGAGTGACGTAATAGCCGCGGCACACGCACTGGTGCCGGCGCGAGCCAAGCTGTGTGTGCGCCTCCGTTGCGCAGTAGATATGTCTTACGCTGCGCGGAAGCCGCTTGATAGCCGTTTCGTCTGGCTCCTGGAGAGCCGTGCTGTGCAGGCGCCAGGAGCAGTAACTGGACTGGACTGGACCGGACTGAACTGGATTGCATTGTACTGGACTGGGCTAGACTAAATTTAATTATATTGGATTGCCAACCCTTAGCTCACGCTACGTATATCCTGGCATTGCATAAATGAGTCACTCCAATGTTTTACGAGGGGGAGGATGGGCGTGATACAAAAGTGTTTAAATAGCCCAATCACGTTTTTTGGCAGCGTAGAAAGAACAAATGCATGGCTGTGAAATTGCTAACTTTTCTGTAATACCTAATTTAACTCAATAATATACAAAGAATAGCTATTTAAAGTGCACTTTAAGGGGAAATTGTGAATAAACATGTTTGGAAATGTAGAAGGAGTGTAGTAAACAAATTATATTTAAAGAAAAGAAACGTTCTTAGTTTTACTGTCATAGTCGAAACTCGCTATGTAGCGAAAAGCTCCAATGCAAGACGTTAAACGTTTCTAAAGTTGTGCCGTCTGCGTTGCACCACACGTGAATGCTCTTTTCACGGTGACGAGAGTACAAAACAATTAGTGACTGAAATATTCACGTGTACAAAACAGATATTTCAAACAATGTTGCCAGGGCATTTTTTGCAGATTTGAATAAGATCCTTTTTTGTTATCTGCTTTTCAAAAGCATTTATAAAATTCTCCAAAGTGCAGAATATCAGTGAAACTAGCTATATTTTCTGCAGCTTGATGCAACATTTATATAAAAAAATACTGTCGTTACCACTCCACAAGCAGTTACCTAGTAAAGCTTCCTTCTCTAGAATCACAAAGTAAGTGTAACCAATTGAAGTTTGATTTTCAATTTTTACGGCCAAGTTAAAATAATCAGCCGGGTATTTGCGAATGCCTTGTTATTACTATTTCCGCAATTTTGACATTCATGTCCAACCACCAAACACTTGCAATCACACTTTCAAATACAACACTTTTGAGATGAATACAACAATGAACTCAATTACCGGAAGCCACAGTAAAGACAATGTATAAAACATCTCCTTAGCATTTTGAAAGACCAGATACGTAGTGGCCCAATGACTTTGCCTAATGTAAATGAAGCCATCGCCTCTGTTTGTATCTGTTGTTGCAATAGACTCTCGGTTTCATTTTCCAGCTGTACCCTGTGTTTACATGTTTAAGAATTGACTCCCTTCATATCCCCGATGATGATGATGATGATTTCTATTTTTCCCCCATGTCATCTCCCAAAAAAAGACTAATATACCTATGTTTTACACTTTTGGTTCAATACTAGCGCTGCTTAGGGCAGGCCAAAAAAGCTTATTAGGCACAAAATAATTTTTATTCTGTTAAGTGGTAACTGTCCTAGGCAATATTCCCCTCTCTGCTTTTCGTCCACCAGCTCTCTAATCTTCTTTTCGTCCCCTCGACAGCCCCAAGAGAAAGGAAGTGCTTTCTACAACAAGTCACGGGAGACGGTCTGGCCAGTTCAGAAGAAAAATGTTTTCTTTGATCTAATCCAAGATTTCTTGGATCTACTCGAGTTTTCTCGTGCTTTAATTGTTATATTGGATTTCGGGGATCTGGGATGATGGATGGTTTCTTGGAATCTGGGATGATGTCTTTGATCTAATCCGGTTTTCTTGGGCTCTGTTAATTCTTTTACTTGGTATGTGTGGTCGTTAACGCGAGGGTGCCCTTAGGAGCGTCGGGAGATTACGCGGTAAGTCTAATCGAAGATACGTCCGCACGCTAGCTCTTCAGGACCAGAATAAGGCGCAGGTTTTGTGCGGTGAGCTTGTTTTTGTCCTTGTTTTTATTCATTGGAAGGCAACGATTCAGAAGTAGAAAAAACATCATAATGGCGGAAGATGGGGTGGATGTCCTAAGGGCGATCTTAAGGGGATTAAGGGGAAAAGACCGCTAATGTATATTTATTCTGTGCGAATTAAAATAAATGTCAGCCATAAGAAATAAATCCGATGAACGAGAATACTTTGCTGGTACACAAAAGTGAGTTGGAGTTTTTAATATTTTTCAACACTGACGAACTTCTCGAATTTTAATGTTTCAGTTATTAGGCCAATATTGTCAATGTTTTGTCAATACCTTTCGTTTTAACTATCGAACATGCCGTTAAGAAACTATCCGAATTTTAGAAATTATACTTCATTTTTCTTACAAGCACATCTGATGATGATGATGATGGTTGGATGGTAATGGCGCAAGGCCAACTAGGGCAAAGAGCGCCAAAACAGTGGTTAAATATGAGAGGTGAGAACTTAGACACTGAAATCAATAAGCAAGAACAAAAGTAAAATCAATAAAAGACAGTGAGGATGGCTGGTGTAAAGGGCCAGATTTCATGATGCGTGATAGGAAATGAGGTTTAAAAACTTGACTTCTGACAAATACTCGAATACACGTTTGACGGAAACAATGGCATCGTCACCTAGGAAAAACGATGGATGTAGGGGAATATGTTGTCTGTAGAGTTCTCTGAAGTGTTTGTGTCGTGTTGTGTCAAGTGCCTTGCATGTGATTAGTATGTGCACTACGGATAGGGCCTCTCCGCACCTGCTGCACTGGGGTCTAGAAGATCCCGTCAGCAGATACGAGTGAGTTGCATGGGTGTGCCCTATCCGCAGCCTACCCAAGGCGACTTCCGTGTGTCTGTTGTGTGAGTCAGATGTGTACCGTCCCAAGTGTGGCTTTATTACATGTAGTTTGTTGTCTGTCTGTTCATTCCAGTGTGTTTGCCATGTTCTGCGCAAGTGTTGTCTTATGTGTGGCTTGAGGTCTGTGTAAGGTAGTGTTGTTATATCTACTGTGTTTCGGAGTGCAGCATTGGCGGCCATTTCATCCGCCAGTTCATTTCCGCCGATGCCAGAGTGGCCTGGCACCCAACACACAGTCACCTCAAGGTTTGAAGAATATGCCAGCACAATTGATTTCAAGACAAGGTTAACTACATGGTTTTTCGAGGACTCTCCGGATGACAATGTACGGACGACACTCAGCGAATCTGTATAGATGATGGATTTAGGAATATGATGTTCAACTATGTGACTTACAACAAGAAAAATGCCATATGCTTCTGCCGTAAAAATACTTGTCTTTACATTCATGGTTCTATATGCTTCAAAATTCGGCCCATGCGCCGCACAAGACACTGCAGTGAACGTTTTCGATGCATCGCTGAAAAACTCTGCAGCCTTGTATTTATCCTGCACATACATGAAATGCTGCAAAATCCCACTTTTTGGTGTCCTGTTCTTATTGTATTTTAAGAAAGACAAGTCACATGCAACAGGACGAAGATGCCATGGTGCTACAAGATCGGTGATAGATGACTTGAATGTGTCTACAAAGGAGACCTCATGAATAGTGACCTCGTCCCTTACTCTGAGCGAGAAGGGAACAGGAATGGATGGGCGATTTAAAAAGAGCTTTGATGTGGATGTATCATTAAAAACCGGTTTAAAAGGATGGTTGTCCATTGATGAAATTTTAGAGGCATATAACAAGTCAACATAGGTTCGCTGGTGTGATAAGCACCATTTGTCACACTCTGCGTAAAGACTCTGTACAGGGCTCGTACGGAATGCGCCACAAGAGAGGCGAAGCCCCAAGTGAAGCACTGGGTCGAGCATTTTAAGTGCTGTTTTAGTGGCTGACCCATACACAACACTCCCACAGTCCAATCTAGACCCCACTAGGCTTCTGAAAATACGTAACAGGAGTTGCTTATCCGTTCCATACGACTGGTGGGACAAGATTTTAAGAATGTTGAGAGCCTTTAGACATTTATGTTTCAATTGTTTAATGTGAGGGATGAACGTAAGCCTTTCATCCAACACCACACCTAAAAACTTGTGTTCCTTCCTCACAGGAATCGATACGCCATTAAGGATAATGTCTGGGTCCGGATGGATCCCACGCCTCCTGGAGAAGACAACACAGGTGCTTTTTTCTGGGTTAAGTTTAAAACCGTTCTTGTCTGCCCAGCTGGCAAGTTTTTTGACACCGAGCTGGACTTGACGCTCACAGATGGACATATTACATGATTTAAAAGATACCTGGATGTCGTCTACATACATTGAATAAGAAATTGTAGGTGGCAGTGCCTTCCCAAGGGAGTTCATCTTAACTATGAACAGAGTGCAGCTTAGCACTCCACCTTGCGGAACGCCGTTTTCTTGCACATGAACTCTTGAGAGTGCGCTACCTACTCTCACGCGAAACGTTCTTTCGGACAAATAACTAGCAAGGGTGTTGAGCATATGGCCCGAAACACCGAAAGACTTTAGGTCACTGAGGATCCCGTAACGCCAAGCGGTGTCATAGGCCTTCTCAAGGTCAAAAAAATACCGTTGTGCAAAACTGTTTGTGAATGAAAGGCGTCCTTTATATATGACTCGAGCGCGACGAGTTGGTCGTTGGTGGACCGCCCCGCCCTGAAGCCTGCCTGGCAGCTCTCGAGAAGACCATTGTACTCAAGAAAGTACATGAGTCTCCTGTTTATCATCTTCTCGAGGAGCTTGCACAGGCAGCTTGTGAGGGCGATGGGCCGATAGCTAGCGGGAGAGGAAGGGTCCTTTCCTTCCTTCAGGAAAGCCACTACTATGGCCTCCTCTCCAAGAGCGAGGAATGTGCCCCGAAAGCCATATGTTGTTGTATAGATGTAGGAGTGTTTCAAGAGTGTCTGGGTGTAGGTGTTGTATCATGGTGTATGTGATTTTGTCTGCACCTGGAGCTGAAGGCTTACATGCGTTCAGAGCAACCTTCAGCTCATGAATTGAATTGTAAGAAGTGTGCGACTTGTTGTTATCACGCAGGGACTTCTTTTCTACAGATGTCTTGTGTTTCATGAAAGTGTTTTGTGTAGTGTGCTGAACTGGACACGTGTTCGAAGTGTTGTGCAAGTGTGTTAGCCTGGTCTTCCAGTGTGTCCCCTGTTGTACTAACCAGGGGCAGGCTGTGTGTCTGTTGTCCTTTTAGTTTTCGTATTCGTGTCCAGACTTTGTGTGTGTCAGTGTATGAGTTGATGGAAGTGAGGAAGGTGCGCCAACTCTCCCTTTTCGCCTCACGACGCACTCGCTTCCAAAAGCCTTTGCCCGTTTAAACGAAATGAGGTTATCTGACGTGGGGTACCGGCGAAGGACACCCCACGCCTTGTTCTGGGCCTCTCGCGTCCTCGTTCCACCAGGGCCTCCTTGGGTTGCGGGACGCACTGGAGGCCTGGGGCATGGACTTTTCGGCGGCGTCGACTATGTGCGCCGTGACGAGTTGGGCTGCTTCCTCCAACGTGTAGGTGTTTTATGGATTGTGTGGTGTAGTTTAGATGTTTCTGTGAATGTACTCCAGTTTGCTTTTGATTCATTAAACCTGTTATGGGAAGATTGACTGCATGGGCCTTTACCTATGTATGTTAGGAATGTGGGGAAGTGGTCACTACCATATGGGTCCGTGCCCACGCCCCACTCAAGACATGGAAAGAGAATTGCAGAACCAATAGCCAAGTCGAGATGTGAGTACGTATTATGTCCTAAGTTATGGTATGTAGGCTGTTTTTGGTTGAAAAGGCATGCTCCTGAAGATGTAAGAAACTTCTCTATCAGGCGACCTCGGGCATCCGTTCTGGAGGAGCCCCAAAGAGAGTTGTGTGCATTAAGGTCGCCTGTTAGGATGTACGGTTCGGGCAGCTGGTCGACCAGTGCCTCGAAGTCAGAGCTCAAAAGTGTGACATCAGGAGGAATGTATATGGAGCATACCGTTATCAACCTATTAAATATTATTGTGCGTATTGCTACAGCCTCAAGGACGGTGTTGAGAGCGACAGGGTGGCATGCTAGGGATTTCCGGGCTATTATGGCTACACCGCCCGAAGAGTGTGTGCAGCCATCCCTGTCCTTTCTGAAGACCATGTACCTATTTAAGAAATTTGTGTGCTTGGAATTCAAATGCGTCTCCTGAAGACACATCACACTTGGCTGATTAGCATGCAGTATTTCGTATACATCGTCAAGATTTTTAAGAAGGCCTCTACAGTTCCATTGAATTATGTTTTCTCTTCCCATTATTTAGTGTGAGAGCTACTGGAGTGTGTGTGTTTGTTTATGTGTCGTCTTTCGGGGCTGTGACTCTCGCCTTTTTTGGCTTGTCGGGAGGCTTTGGCGTCGGGACGCGTTCCTTGCGCTGCGTTGCAGGCAGGAACGGCCCGACATCCATCTCGTCGTCGGATGTCCGAGGGGTGCCCGACGGACCGGGCCCCCTGGACTTGGCCCCCCCTCGGGAGCCCTTCGTTTGAGCCGCCACCGCCGAAGGCATCCGGGGCGCCAGAGGTGGCACAGGCGGTGCGGTGGCGGTGGGAACCGGTGCGGGGCCCGTGGTGTCCATCACCTCTGTACCCTCCAACGCACTGGAGGGCGGGGAGACAGAGGCGGGAGCGGCACCGGTCCCGACGGAAGAGGTTGCCACCACAACCGCTGCTGCCTCAGCAAGCGGCGTGGTGGCGGGTTGGGCTGCCAGAGGCAACCCAGGGGGGGGGCGGGCGAGGGACCAGGTCAGACTCGCTGAACTGGGTCCCTGTGGAAACGAGACGCCGCTCCGCCCCCCGGCGAGCCGCGTCGGCGTACCTCCCCAGGGGGAAAGAGGCGAACCTCTTTCGCGCCTCTGGGAAGGTGATGTTTTCAGTGACTTTGATGTTGATGATTTTCTTTTCTAGTTGAAATTTTTCGCACTTGCGGGAGTATGCCGCATGCGGCCCCCCGCAGTTTACACAAGTGAGAGTTTCGGCTGAGCAGTTCTCGCTCGGATGATCGTGCGCCGCGCACTTTGCACACGTCGTTCGGCCACGGCAAGAGTTTGTACCATGCCCGAACCGCTGGCACTTAAAACAGCGCCGCGGGTTCGGGATGTACGGACGGATGGAGCAACGGATAAAACCTGCATTTATGTATTGTGGAAGAATTGCGCGGTCGAAAGTCAAGATGATGTGCTTGGTGGGAATCTCCTTGTCATCTCTACGGATAGTGATGCGTCTCACGGCAGTGACGCCCTGATCCTTCAAGCCGGCAAGGAGATCCGCATCGGTTTCGTTCAGGAGGTCTGTCTCGGATATCACACCCTGAGAGCTGTTGAGGCTCCGATGGGGTGTGACCCGGATGTCAAGATCAGCCAGTCTAGTCTGAGCTAGAAGCTTTGCAGACTGCTGCTTGTCATTTATTTCAATTAGGAGTTCACCAGACCTTTGTTTTTTGCATTATTACGATTTTCCTACTATGGCTTCAAGATACTTGGCGATCAGAAGACTGACTGAGATGCAAGAGGGTGGGTTGGATTGAGGGATTCCATCACAAGAAATCGAGAAAAATGGTCCGGTTCAGGAAAGGTTAACGACGGCAACGGAGGAAAGGATACTTCGGTGCGGCCCCTTTTCAGGGACCGATCACGGTTGGGGGGGGGGGGGGTTTAGACAATACCATAAAGCATAGTATAAAAAGCAGGGAGACGGGGGTACTTTCTTCTTTGACCTTACCCTGGTAGCCAAAGAGGTCCCGGAGCTCCCTGCCTGGTGAGACAGACAGGGAGCCCATCCGCCGGAGCTTGACCTGGGCTCCGACGGCCACCGTTCGTGGTTTCTAACCTTCCACCTATAAACACATCGCCACGGTTGGATCCAGCTTATGTTTGGGGGCTCGGGGTCCGCGGTATCGCCAGTACCGTCACCAAGATTGCTCAAGGTGCCCCGTGCGGGGTACAAGCACATCTGCTGAGCGTACGAGCCACGTGCCACAAAACAGCTTCTACCGTTTGATTAATCTCATTGAAAGCTCGCAGAAAGGTCTATCATAAGAACGTGTATAGAAAATGCAAATAACAGGTCACATTTTCACTTGACGCAAGAAAGCTGTCGTAAAGAGCTGACCAGTTGCCGATAGCGGGGTACCCAAAGCAGTATTTAATACCGCTGCCACACGGCCAATTTAATGTCATTCCAATCGAATGTCAGTCAGTCAAAATGACATGTGTTTGCTGTCACACGAGAAAATGTAATGACATTCGATCAAAATGATATTAGGGACCGAATTTGTTTGCGGAACCCTTTCTGCCAGTGAATGTGTTATCTCGACACCAGAGAGTCGGTGACAATACCTGCCCAAAACAGATTACTAAAGCGTCAGTAGCATTACGATATTTTTACATGCGTACAATTTCTTAGTCATTTCTTTATTCATATAAAATTAGCCGAATAGAGTTGTAAAAAACCTCCTAGTCCGGCTGCCACGCCACCCTCAGCCGGCGTGGTTGGCGCCAGCGGCCATGTTTGTTTACATGCTTTCATGCTGTGGCGACGGCAGTGGACGACGCAGAAGTACTCTACTCCCGCTTGTCAGAGTGGCTTCATGTATGCTTTCTCTTTTTGTAAATTGCGAATGCGTGATGGGCGAAAGGGACCGTAGAAATTGGTCGCAGTGGACAGAATCGGAGACCATCGGTCTGATTAAAGTGTGGCAAGACCACCTGAGTGACCTTCGACGTTCCAAGCGGAATGCCAAAGTCTACGCGGCTATTGCAGAAGCCCTCAGTGCAGAAGGCATTATAAAGGCGCAAAGCCATAAAAAGCAAAATGGAAAACTTCGGCAACAACTACAGGTAAGCACCGTCTCTTTTTTTTTCCAGCGAGATATTGCCGCTCGCAAGCCTTATCATTTCCTTTGACGATGGCTCAGTGTGGTTTTGCAGTGAAGCAGCTTCCTGGCGTTCTCGGTAAAGACGTGATTTAAACACACAAAAGGGAATGTGCGTTCGCGATAAGGCTTTGTTCCGAGCCGTTACGTGCTCGTAAATGACGTTTAATTTACTGTACTGTGCTCGTTCAAGCGCTGTAGACATGTGGCTTCAGTAACATCCCGCGACCGCTCTTGTTGTTTTGCGTGGAGACTCGCCCGTATGTGTCCCATTTTCATTCCAGTGTGGCTGATTTTTGATGTTGAACTGCTTGTTTAGTTGATTTCATTGATTGTACAGTTTACCACGCCGACGCAACGCAGGCGATCAGCCGCGTTGTGTTGGCGGTCGCCGGATTGATTTCGACTACCTGGGGATCGTTAACGTGCTCCGAAACCTCGAACACACAGGCGTTTTTGCTCTTCGCTTTGACAAGAAAAGCGGCCGCCACGGCCGGGAATCGAAACCGCCTCCTCGTGCTCAGCACCGCAATACCTTAGACACTGAGCCACCGAGGCTGGGTCTTGTTTAGTTCTTGACCTAGAGTTATACTGTGCGCTACTTTCTCGTGCAAAATTTGCCCGCAGAATTTAATAACCGCGTAGGCAAGGCTGAAAACAAGGCTGAAAAACTATACAAGTTAGCAGTATACTGAGTGTGCGCTGTAGTACAAATCCCACCAAAATTATTTCTTTCAGGGCCCTCAGCAAGAGAACCAGAGGCCAGGGTGGAGTTGCAAGGAAATTTTACTTGGCCCTTAAGAAGTCCTCGGGGAAGTTTCCCGCCAATCACAGAAACCTGGCAGAAGAAGGGGGATGTAATCTGCAGGGCACAGCTGAAGAAGTAAGAAAAACCCCTGCATTGATAAGGAAACTGAATTGTGATTATACAGATGTTATTACAATTGTACTGTTGTGGCATGTAAGACTTTTTTTTTCCAAATAAAGCTATTGCTTACACCATGTACCTGTACACTGCAGGGGCATCGCAATAAAGTTACATCTTTCTTTGCAAGGCTGTCATTCGGAAATGATGCAGAGCTTATTAAAATCACTAAATGCAAGAAAGGAAAGCAATGCATTTCGTGCTCACTAGATATCAAGGCAAGCGGCGTTTATCATGTGTTGTATCCTCATACAGACTATGGATGTTTAGCACATGTTACACAGCTCTACATGTGGTGTCTGGTCTGGAATACAATTTGGAACTTTATCTTTTTATGGCTAAACAGTGTTTTGCATGGCACGTACCAGAAAATGTGGACAAGTGTGACAGTTAACGAGGTGCGGCTAGGGTCGTGAACATAGTAGGTTAATTTTCATTATTTTGCATATCATAAATGGTTTCCTACACACATTACTCTTCCAGGTTTTCCACAGCATGGTTCCTGGAAGAGAAGGGGATGGAGATGACCCGAGGTGGCAGTCCAGCAACCCGTCATATCTGGAGAATTCAGCGATTGGAAGCCTAGAAGAGGTTATTTCGGCAACTACCTTCTAAGGAGTGCCTACGCAAGGTGCGGCAGGGGAGGGGTTGAAGCACTCTATTGTCCTGCTAGTACTCCCCGAAAACGTTTGCAAAAAGACACTTTGTTTATTGAACTCAACGAAGAACAGTGCAAGCTGCACGTAGACTTCGAAAAATTTAAAGAAAAAGAACTGTTGCTCATAGAGCAAGAGATCAAGTTTCAGGAGGCGGCAGCTGAAAATTTTGGATAACCGGGCAGCTGAACGAGAAGAGCGGCTCATCTCTGTACTAGCAGAGCTATGGAGAAAATAAAGTGCACAACAATGGCCCCAACTGCAATTCTTGTATTTTACACGATTTTTCCATTTTATGAACGTACACGGCAAGAATTCCTGCGCTCCACATTCTTATGGCGTTTCGCTTGCAGCACATCAAACACACGTTCTACTTCTGCAGCTTGTGCGAGTGTCACTGTGCAAGTTGGCCCTTCTTCCAGAAATAGGCGGCCAGGGCTGTTGTCCCTTGACAGCCTTGGTCGTTGGTGCTATGGAGAGGCTGTGGGTACGGTGCATCAAACTAACGAGCTTTTTGAATCCATTGCTGCTCGACAGGGTTATTGAGTGCCTCGCCGATGTTGTGGAGCACCCATGCAGCTCTGATTGCTCATCTTGCTGTCGGCAGCTTGCACTCCTTACGTTTCATGGTGTATCTGAAACGGGGTTTGAGCCGCCCGAAGGCATTCTCTACATATCTCCGAGTTCTGCATAACTGCTAATTAAAAGCTGCTTCACATGGCCCTGCCGCGTTAGCAAATGGTATGATCAGGTTTCCAGACAAGGGGAATTTTCGGTCGCAAAGCACTAGCGGGGGAACTGTTACACCCTCAATCACGGAGACAGGTGACTGAAAATAATCACTCTCTTTGTGGTTGCAGAGCTTCGAGCTTCCATACACTAGGGCATCATGGCATCTTCCAGGACGGCCAATATTAATTTATAGGAAGTGGTAGCAGTGGTCCACGATGGCCAAGAGTGTCATACTGTGCCTACATGACACGCAAACAAAAACATTAGCCACATAGTATTTGTAGGGAACTTTATTACTGGGTGTTCTGTCTGGAATATTTTATCTCTAAAGCATACTTCTCTAATAAGGCCAAAACTTCACCGCTGTCACAAATAATAAGTATTGAACTGGGATGAAGATGACTGTTTGACTGAAAACAGCTCTGTGAATAAGCATTTAACGTCCACTAGTTTTATCACGGTGTCTCTAGTACTGCACGAGGGAAAACAAAGTTGCTTAGAACGCGCATATTTGAGGTAAATTGAGATTTATCTTAATTTATAAGCAAACTAGTCTGGGTAAAACGAAAAATTGGGTTTTACATCAATACAATGAGGCAGTACAGATCGCCTCATTTACTTTCAAATGAGAGTGACGGCGACTACATATTAGTGATTGCGAGCCTTGTTACTTTCGTCCATTGCAAATTCAGGACTTAAACAAGGCAAAGGAAAAGTATGAAGTTTCTTGTTTACGCGAGTGATTTCAAATCATAACAGTACCCAAAATACATTTACCAGCCTTTAAAATTGTAGTAGTCAACAACACACTTCTGTGGCGGTGAGATCGGAGTGTGACAGCCATCCAATGCGCCGACAGCCTGCGGGAAGCCGCTGACCGCGTAGAGCTCCTGTAAGTGTTCCGGCTTTTCTTCTCGAGTCATCATGGAAAGCCAACGTTCCTCCAACACTTCGATGACAGCAGCAAGAAATTCTTTGCTGATCAAGTTCACTGTTGAACATCCCCCACCAAAGAGATGAACGATGGTTTGGTCTTCTGCACTGGACCATAGCAGGTAGAGCCCAATTGCTACGCATTTTTCAACCGAGATGGCCTCTCCCATGTACGTGGTCTTGCGTTCGAGAATGCACCTTAGCGCGTCAACGATGTACTGGAACGTGGCCGGCGTGACGCACCCCGACTGCCGTAAGTGGAGTTCACCCAATTTGGGCAAAGTTTCCTCAAACCATTTTTCGTTGCGCTGGAACGCCTAGCACTCCCGTTGCACCGTCGGCAAAATAGTAACAACCATGGTGCTTATCGCGAAAGCATTGGCAAGTAGCTGCTCCTCCTAGTCGCTGGTTAAAGCAGCTTGTGAGCGCAATGTCGACCGTAACTGCTCTAGCCGGATTTCATGTTGCGCTTGCTTAATTCGTGGCTGGGCTCGCAAGCACAGCAGGGTGCGAATACTTTGCGCTGCCGTCTTTGCAAGTGAGCCTCGTGCGTTGCGTCGTCCATCGCAGGTCCCGCAAATTTTATTCCGCTCGAGTGCTATGGTGTCTTGGCTTGGCTCATGATGTTTAATCGGGTTGAATAAGTTGCTGCAACTGTGGTTAAATTACATTCAAAATTGCAGCACATAACTTAGAAGGACATAACTAGGCCGCTCCCACATTTGCATAGCGAGACAGGAAAGACTAAAATATTGACCTAATTGAATGCAATGATATGATGCGCCGAAGCTCCAAGTAGCGCAGAGGCATAGGAGACACCACACATAAGACCAAAACGCACAGACATGGGCTAAACAGCACACGTTTTTTCTGATCTGAGGGTCTAATTATTGTGCACGAGACTACAGAATTTAATGTATGGGCCACATAAGCGATCATGTGAAGTTTCACAGAAATGTACGTAAAAAACAGCTTTTTTCACAGCTGTCTGGAGTCATAGCTGCACTTTGACTCTCTTTAAAAGTCTCAACTTATTTTGCCCCGTTGTTTACTTTCTTCGTTATATTCGTGTGCAAACACTATCCCCATTCACTTGTCAGGCGTGGCCACCGTTAATGTATAAGCAGAAAGCCAAAGAAGTGCAGCAAAGACACGAACTAGTTGAATGCAGAAAAACCGAACGCAAGAGTGAGGTACTGATACCGGAGAACGGTTCAGGCGTATCGGATAACCGCTCTTGATAAATGGTGTTCGCATCGGCGTGGGTGGGAACGATGCAGGAGCAAACGAATAAGGACAGGTGGAAGAGGGGAAAAGCGGCTGGTGAGGTAGTAGAGAAAATTGCTAGAAAATGAAGAGCTGGAATGGCGCCAGAGGACATCGCTAGAGCCGAAAAGTCAGAATATTTTGTTTGGACTGGTCGGCGTCTTTTTTCTTCAGCATACTCTTTATGCGAAATTTGTGCCGAGAGCGACCTGCAGCCTTCTCGGTCATGGAAACTTGAAGCTGCGTGTCAGGAAGAGATACGTGAGCAGAGAGCGCACAGCGGCGCGCGCTACTTTGCCGTTCGCGCTCAGGGTGTCGTTGCCGCCGAGCTTGTATTTGTGAAACGTGTTTTAACTTCGCGCAAATATCACGTGGATTTGATAAGCCGCGTAATGCGCAGAACAACAAAATCGCACGTAGGTTCAGCACTAAGCCCGTGCTTGGCTTCAGTTGAAAAGTTGCAGCACACCGACCTCCCCCTCTGCTTTCGCCATACTTTCATCCTCCACAATCTAGCTCATTCATCTTCGGTGGTCTCTTCATTCTCTTGTTTTTTTTTCGTAGGACGTCCCCACAGGGGCCCGTCTCAGGCCGCCGGGGCATACCGCCCTCCCCCTCAAAATTTTAACACACTGTCTACACCAATTTATTTTGGTGTTCAGTGCCCCCTTCGTTCGCTCGATTAGTATGCACGGTGACGCTGCCATACCACTGTAGCGGACGTTTAAGGGCTGAGCAATAAAACTGGGAAAGGCGCCAGCTGTGCTGTTTCCTGGCTCTGCGCGTGTTTATTCCGAATGCGGCCTCAATTTTTTCCCATTATCACAAACTGCCACAATGTTTGCAGCTTTTTGTTTAACTACGTAGGATGTGAGCTCGATCATTTCTTCACCTTGTCGAACTAAACGTTTCCCTCTCATGGGACACAAAGCATGGTTGCCCTAGTTACCAATCACTGATCAACGTCATCGGGGCAAAATCACGGTGATCAGTGATAGGCACACCGGACGAACATCTTCTTCTAAGTAAAATTTATTGCGAAGGCATGACTTGTCCACACAACACAACCGCTCACCTCGATATATTGTAACAACGAAAAAACGGAGAAAACGCAAAAGACCTTGCCTCAATGCCAGTTTACACATGTTTGATGTTTTCATGAGGTCACTAGTTCACTCGAGATGTCGTCACGCCTATTTGGACAAACATATTTATTAGGGGTAATTCTGTCGATGGCATGCTTAAGCCTGCGTCTACAGTCTTGCCGCTTGCATCGCTTAACCATATCTCTTGTCATCTGGTCTGAAGCTCGTCGGAAGACGGTTTCCCTATGACATCTTAATGAAATATTAGAAAACTGAAATTGAGACCCTTGGAGCTGAAGTTTCCCAATATGAGGGATGATTCTCTGCAAAGGTTTTTCCTGTACCTCCTGTCTAGTTACTTTTTTGGCATCGCAACGTTGAACATTGATTGCTACGTTGATTACAACGGATTGGCTATCGGCTCCCGTAGCGCACGCGTCCTCAGTGGCTTGTCCCTGGGCAGTCTAAAAATGAAGGTGACGACTGACTTTGGTCGGGGGGCAACATATGCTGTGAACGTTTCTCTACGTGGATATATTTTTTGTCAAATGGGTCTATTTTGCCGCTCCCATTAGGCAGCGCATAAATATCGTATTGATGGTGCGTCAAGGGCGCATAGACGCTTTGATGTATACACTATATTTATTGGAACAAAACAACTTCAAGTTTCTAGAACATAGGTACCCGTTTCCCGCTGATCATGCTTGCTGGAAGCCCGAACCACGTGTTAGCAAGGTTTAGTCCCGGTCACTCAGAGCTTGTGAAAGAAAGTAATACGAAATATGTGCTCACTAAATGACGTGAGAAGTTGATGTCCATAGACGTTGAAAAATATATTGCACACCCAAGGAACCCGACTCATATGCCCCGCAATTCAAAGTCACACGTTGACTCCACCGATAGAGAACAGAAGCAGCTTCTGCGTTTTCAACAGCCGTGAGGGCATGGTTTGAAGGAAATTACCAAGAAACGGCGATGATACCGTACGTTTATTCTACGTCCCACGGGTTAAAGAAAATATCTCTACTCTAGCTCGTGCAACTAGCTCTTTTTATCATGGAAAAATTATGACAAACATTTATTATGAAAAAAACATTCCCAAACGAGGTATAGTCCCGATAATGAGACTGTCAAGTGTAGATTTACGCACAACACGCAATTTGTGGCTTGCGCAATGTCAGTTCTCTGTCACAGTTCTGGCAGTTCTCTGTCTGTGACGTCCCAGAACCTTCTTTCTGCAATGGAAGAGAGCCGCACTAACCCAACGCTCAGACACATGACTGAACAATTGTCGTTGGGCATGTAGTTTTTTTTTCACCGAATCGCTTGACTGCCCACGAGCAGTTAACACACTGAAAATTATGTTTTTCGTGCTGACCCATATGACCTCACTTCCGTACAAAACACGTCATCGCAACCTGATATTTAATTTTGTTTCTTTACATCTAGGGTGTTATCGATTAAAAAAAACATTTTTTGTGGCTGACATAGAACAGAGTGAGGTATAGAGGCTTTGTTCTTTGAAATTAAACGAAATTGCATTTTGCCTTCGTGGACCCATTAATCATGAAGCTAAACGAAAAGCGTACAGAGGAGAAAGATCTAGGCCGGTTGGGCACGTAGAGAAAGGGTTCTGGGAGGACCAAGAAATCTGTTACGCGGGAGGACCAAGAAATCTGTTAAAGTCATCGCCCCGCAAGCTTGGGCGGCAGCAGGCCAGTTACGCGTCGGATCCGGTCTCCTCGACGCACCACCAACACATGCCTTGCTGGGTCGAGTGGCGGGAGGCGAGTGTCGTCAGGCAGGGGTATCGCAATGTCGGGCTCCGCTACGAGCGTCCTCACAACGATAGTGCTCCCAAACGTCAGCCGCCCTTCGCCAGCAGCAGTACATTGTGACCACATCAAGCGCGCACCAACTATTCACGGCCACGCTGCGATTTTCGGACACCGTTACTCCTGACTTGCCTAAGCTTTCAATTTAATAGATCCTCGTCCTAGGAAATTGCTGATGTTGTAAAGAAGAATTCGCTTTGTTCAATCTAGATATTTTATTGGGGAGGGTTTGGTAGTTTTCTCGCTTCTGTAGTTTTGTTTGTTTTCTTTTCTTTTCTTCGGCCTTTGTTTTGCTCTTGACAATTGAATTTTCTTCAGGCTATATTCATATCCCGTATGCTTCAGATTTGCCGGTCGAGACTCATGACTTCCACTAACACCACTCTCTTCAAAGTTCGTTTCACTAATAAACGCAAGGTCATTTGTGGAAAGAGATTTCGTTGGGCAATATAACACATCTTGTGCTAAATTTTAAGGCCATGGGCCTTCTTGTTATTTTGATCAGATCATGTGCATACCCCGAAACACACGCCGCTAGGCAAACTCAGGAGTGCACGACGCGTAGGAGCCACCAACTGACAAGCAGTATATGTCACCATAAGAGTAAAACACAAGATACTGCATCTAGCAAACCAGGCCTGAGCGTTTTCATTCACATGAACGCGTATACTGGGCGTAAGAGAAATACATAGCTTCTCAGTAAAACAGGTACTCATGACAGTGAAATACTCGCAGAACACCTCAAGTGCCCTAACTTACCACTTTCTGTTTGTAGAAGAATATTTAAACCACTAACCCAGCGGCTTCAAAAGAAACCAGCCAAACTGCTTCAATAGATCCTTTAGTTGCGTTATCTCCAACGCTTCCAAATACTTAAGTTGAAATTTTTATTGTCCCCGTGTTCCTGAGTCAATTATTTTTACTGCTAATACATTGCGCAATACTTTTAGTTACTCAGTCAAAGTAATCGTTTTTGGTCTCAAGCGAATTTTTTTCGATGTAAATGTTTCTGCAGAATTTGTTGCGAGCTACATTATTTTGCTACTCATCCTATTCCATAGCGCAATTGTTGTGAAGAGAATATTCCGCAATAAAATGACGGCATGCAATTGTGAATGTAATATATATTTACTTTTTGATATAATTACACGTCCTGACTAAATCGACAATCAACCTAAAAGAACTTGTGTCCTCAAAAACAGCAATGGCCAACCCTGTCTTTGTTCAACAAAGTGCAATCTAAGCCTGAATGGTCTATGTTCTAACATGTGCTCTCTTTTGTTTTTACAACACAGAGACATAAAAACACCCCCAGGAAGTTCACAGAAAGATACAAACATATTAACGCCAAAAAAGAAAAAAATGATTACGAATATCATCCACGCTCTCAACGCTGATCGTGGTGGCGTGACCGCCGCTGATTGTGAAGCCAAATGTCTAAGAGAAGAGCCCTTGGGTTTATTTTACGGCCAATTCTATGGCATAAATTGGGAAAGGGCGGAGTACATTGGAAAGGTGAAAACACAAAGCAGGCATGTGCCGCGATATTAAGAACGCCCCACACGCACGTGTCGGCTGACACGCTTGCCATTGCTATCACACGTGGTACCGTTGATTGGGTGCATGCCTATTCCATGCGTGTTTATGCTTTCCAATCAATTCGGGCCGTAATGTTTATTTGCCTACTCGAACTACAGTGATTAGGCTATAAGTTTATATTGCAACCTCCTTTTCAGATTTCTCAGCATTCAGTGCGATCGGTTTTGTTGTGCACCGCACTACTTAATCGATGCCGTCTTCGAGAGGTATCGACCAGCGGGTAATCATTTCACATTCGCTTTATTTTGACGTCCAGTTTTCTCATGTCCAAGACCTTATCCCATAACGCCCGCCTAAACGAAGTTTACTACTTTTTGTCCGCATCATTCGATGGTTATGGTTTGTCAACCCTTGTAGATACATCAATGTATGCTTGAGACCTTCTGGAAGCGTTAGTTTTCCGGCTTCGCTCTGAGTACAATTTTTCCCGCCGACTCGCCACGGTATCCCAAGGTTCTCCACTCGTGAGTGCACTTTGTTCCCACACCAATCTTGCGGTCAGCAGTTAACTTGTCTCTGGCAAACTGGGTTGCGAATAATAGAATGGCCGGTTTTTACAGAAATTCAGAACAACAATAAACTAGTTGGGGCATATATCTAAAAACCAACGACGTTTTTATGCAAGGGCTGCATTTCTATCTCCTAAAGTTTTTTAGGTCGCCCTGTGATGCTAATTATTAAAGATCATGAGTGGTTTCTCAGTATTTCAAAATCTTGCTTTGTGTCCCACGTGAACAATAGGATTGAATCGACAGCACTCCTTAATAAATAGATGCTCAATGGGTGACGTTAGTAGACTACTACTCAGTATCTTTCGGAACTTTTGGGTGAATATTTGCAGGGTTAATGCACCGTTGATTGTAGGTTTTAAGGCACTGACGCAAAGAAGCCGATGAGGCACAGCGTAATGGAGGGCTCCGGATTAATTTTGACCATCTGGGGATCTTTAGCGTGCGCCGAAATCTCGTACACTCGGGCGTTTCTGCATTTAACCTTCATCAGAAAGGCCGCCACCAGGGCCCGGAATCGAATCTGCATCAGCATAGCAATGCCTTAACCACTGAGCCACCACAGCTGCTGCTTAGGAATTTTTACAATTTTCTGTTCTTAGCTAGCACTCTAGGTAAAGGCTTGCATCTAAAATTCAACCGTTCGTAATGCAGTTCCAGTAGGGTAATCGGAGCAATTTTCGCTGCTGCAAATTACAGAAGGTAGCACCTTATTATTGTTGAAAGATTACGACACCAGAACTCGTTAAAACGCGCAACACACTGGCAGCAATGTTTTACAAACTTCTGGCTACATCTCGCACTTTGGTTGTGGAAAATGTTGCAAAACCTTGACGCAAGTGTTATAGACGTTCGTTCCTTTTTTTGAAAAGGAAATCAAAGATAGTAGCTAGTTTATGAATCTGTTCCAGAGCTATTTGCAGGTTTTCGGTATTCTGTAACACGTTTTATTTTGAAGATGATCGCGCGAACACTATCAAGGAAAGCGATAACAAATTGGGAAGTATTACTACGGGCATGGCCCTCTTAAAACTTTCGCACCTCTCCTCACTCATCCTATGCAGTCAATATTGCACTGAGTTTTTTTTTCTTTCAGAATAAGCCGGTACCAGCCGTTAGGCGAAATGTCTATACGACGAGGCCATTCTGTCTTCCTGTAGCCTTACCCCACCTTGGTCTCGTTATTTTGCATTTGATTCAATGTATTCTTTTGTCTGCCTGTCTGAATGTCGTCGTTTGTGTTTTCCGGCTTTCCGTGGAGCCTCGTGTGCCCCGCCTTGAAGCGACCGCTCCGAGACAGACACAATAGGATTCCTACGCCTCACGGAGAGAGCAACAAAAGTAACAAATATATTAGACAAAGCGGCACAAAAAAAGAAGGAAAAATATATCTGGCCGAATTCGCGAATAGGAAGAGCCTACACCTCAGTTTGCGTACGTTCTGCAGTGTTCCGAGTATCTGGGCTGGAAGCCTAGCTTCGAGCTCACCGTAGCCGCAAATACAGAGAAAAGTAAGAAATGTTTGCGAGTCGGTTGTGCTTGCAGGCTCGTAAGGAGGAGAAACACATGGCACGGCGCTTCGGTGTAGGAAGCATACCTCGGTTGGCACGGCTCACTAAAACTCCCTCACAAATTTATTTGCGTATCACCACACACTCAAACTCGGACTCATTGCTGCGCAGCACATCTGTACTCATTCAAACTCAAATTAAAAGCGAGTGCAAAACTCAGAACTAAATTGTACTCAAAACTCAAAATTTACACACAACACATAATCTATACAAAACTCAATATGTACTCAAACTGAAAATGTACTCAAACTCAACATGTTCTCAGAACTCAAAATGCACTCAAACACAAAATGAACTCAAACCCAAATGTACTCACAACTCAAAATGTACTCAAAACTCAAAATGTACTCAAAACTAAAAATGGACACAGAACTCAAAAAGGCCTCAAAACACAAAATGAACTCAAACGCAAAATATACCCAGAACTCAAAACGTACGGAGAACTCAAAATGTACTCAAACTCAAAATATACTGAAAAATCGAAATGTATCAGAACTCGAAATATGCGGAAAACTCAAAATGAATTGCAACTCAAACTTGACTGAAAACTCAAAAGGAATCCAAACGTCAAATGAGCTCCCGACTGGCGCGTGCTAGGACTTTACTCGGGCTCAGATGGACTGAGAAATAATTAGCATTCAGACTTCTAAAATTCACGAGTGGTAAAAACATTACGGAGATCGCGACCTCTACACCACTAGCAATTGATACAAATTTTGCAACCAGTGCACCCACCACGGAAAGACATGTGTTCGCCCACCTTTCAAGATTAATAGCGCTGTAAAGCCTTCATGTCATATACCACGCAAGAACCACTGGAGCTCTAAATCGGCAATGTATATTTCAAAATTGCCGTATACAATTGTATGAGTGCGGCTGAATTGCATTACGGTAAACTTGATTGTCGCAACCATTTAATGTTTGGCGCATGAGCCTTGTTCAAGCGATGCTGTTGAGGAGATCCTTTGGGTATGGCATCCGCAGTTTTCATGGAACGCTCGTGCACTCATGCCTCCATTGCACGTTCTTCAGTCTAAGCATAGCCACTTAGGTAATTGGCCAAGATTGGCCACAAAAAACTTCGGCATCGCCGTACACTGAAACAACTTTCTTCGGAAGGCGACAGACATGTAATAGCGTATGTCACTCGCTCGTTAGTCGTAGTACGCGTGCGTTCTGTACCGTAGAAAAGCCGCGACTTGAATGTCAAAGCTGGCGTAAGTGATTATTGACTCCACGTGGCACGGGCGGGGATAGTTCACACGGCTTAGAAAAGGACCGCGCTTCCCGAGGCTCGGAGTGCAAAGCATCCGCTGGAGACGATAAGTCGTGCTTGCAGAGGGGCGTGCAATAATGTCGACCGAAATGTACAGCCGACACTGGCCTTGCTCAACATAACAACATTGATATGCCATGCCGCCGACGGAAACCACGACACCACAGCAATAATATAACTCAACATTGTGTCCTTCAATGATCACCTACAACACCTCTACCATTATAGCCTTGTGCGTGTGTTCAAGCTTCCCTAAATGTTTTCAGCACTGTGCACCCGCATAGCGCCGATAGATGAAGCCGAGTGGAGGGTACATACTATAGACTCCAGGGCACTTTTGGGCCCGGCTTCCCGTCGTACCTTGTCCGCTGTCACGTCGTCTGACTATCACAGTGGCGCGGTGTCACGAACCCAAACACACTTTTGCAGCGTCTACACGCCTCATAGAGGCTTCGAAAAGATACCCACTTGTCCCTCCTCGACTGAGTCTTCCTGGCAAACGTACAGACGATACTTGAACAAGAGGTTTCTATACGCGGAACCGATCGACACTTGTAGGCAAGCTGGCACTTCTCATAAATGTCCCGATTTTTATGTAAAAATGCTGCCGGTAGATTTGGGGCAAAATGCATGTAATTAAATGACAGTACCTGTGTATATTTGGCTAGGAATGCTCATTAGGTTGGTGTGAATGATAGTAACCAAAACATGTGGCCGCCGAAGGAAGATATTATGCAAACCTCCGTATAACGACGATGATAGTTGGTTGCTAAGCTTCCTCCTGGTGGATTATCTAGAATGCCAATCCCACACTGCCAGTAGGCGCTACTCTGGTGGCACGCATCACTATTCTAGAATACCCACACCAGCTGTCGGGTGCGCACTCCGTAGACCTAAATTTTTGAGTTTCGAGTGTGCCACGCCAAACGGTACCTGGTACTTGGCGTTCAGTGAGCAAATAGTTGAACGGGTTACGATTTACGTGCTGATTACCGGCGATGTGACGCTGTACCTAATGCCCTAAATGACGACATAGGAAGTTACGGATAACTGCTTGTGGAACAGCCTTACAGCCCGCAGAGTAACACCATTCTTCTCGCGACGGATTCTGCACTTGCACACTTCGATTTCCAAGCCGCTTCAACCATATACAAATGAAGAAATCGAATAGAAGCCAGAATAGAACCCAGGTCTCATTGCTACCACCGGTAACGTTTTTTTCAATTCCCCGACATCTGTCATCAATATCGTCAGGGAAAGTAGGGTTTCCTGCACTGCTTTTGGCATACAACAGCATCAGTAAGGCCCATAAAGCTTTGCTTTAAAACTACGCGTTCAAACCGGGGCACAAACGCTCCAGCACGTGTGGTATGAAATGTAGAGCAAAAAGGAGAGAATTCCCGCTCGTGCCGTTCTACGCCGAACATGAAAATAAAAAGATAAAGAAATTGATGCCAGGTGTCTCAGGAGAAGGACCGCGGGCACACTGGCGGCCGGACAATTGAATTGCTTTGATCATACGTCTGTTAAATTCATCAATAGAGGAGAAACACAGAAGGGGCAATAGTGTTAGGGCTGCTAGAAAGGAGCGGGGTACGGGGCCACAGCTCCCCTGACGAATCACTACCGTTGCAGTAGCGACAGCTTTCACGTTTAGTGGAACTGCTTGATTTCGTTCTTTTTATTTCACGTCCGGCTTCTACGACCTTGGCATTGGTATCGGCGTTATGGCTTGTGACTCTGATTGCTCGAGGTATTCAAAGCTGAGTGTCCCCTCCTGACTTCTCGGGCCGAGAAAAACAAATCTACATCACGCCGGTTTCGATGTTTCTTTGGCGTGAAGCGATCATGAGCAGAAAGCAAAGGTACATGGTCAGTAACTGTGCGAAGTACCTAAACTTTCTAAAAAAGCTAGTGATGTCTGTCAGTGTTGTTAATATGAATGTATAATTTCGGATACCCTAAAATCTGCACGCATCACGTACGTTAGACGCAGAAGAACATAATGCGGCCAATTACCCGAAGAAAATGATACGAAAAAGGGCTTGCTTCCACAAGAAGAAATTGCAAGGCTGGCTGGAAATTGGAATGTATGTGATAACAACAATTCAACGAAGCACCTATACAAATCATTGCTTCATCTTCGTGTGTCCCGGTTTCCTCATTATAGCCTCAGCGGTGTTTATTTGCTGGTCGCTATCATTTCCAAATAGACAAAAGTTTAAAAGAAAGACTGTAAGAATACGCAACGCAGGTCATATTAGGCACCGCATGTTTACGCCTGATGTATTATACTGCATTACTCAGGCTTATGCTTTCTCGTTGATAGATGATAATTGACAGTGCTCCAGTCAGTAAAACTGCTTTACTTTGTGTTAACTCTAACAAATTTAAAAAGGCTAAGAATGTTTTTTTTTATTTCTCGAAGGCTGGTCTCAGTAGCATTTCTATTTATTGGCTTGGTGCAAAAGGAAAGAATAACTGTGGGCACATTCCTATGGTACAGCGACCACTTATTATTACTGAACACATCTAGCCGATTATGTAAACAGCCATAGGAAAATATAAATACAGAAGAAAGATTGAAATTCCCAATTTCTTGCTCTAGAAATGAAAGAGAAACAAAAAATTATATAAAATTTTGGGGTCGTAACGAAAGAATAACGAGACGGCAAAGAAAATGAAAGGGGGTAGGCAGAGCGCATACCATCCCCTACCTTTAGTAACTTTATATATCAAGAAACCTATCTTGGGAACAGCCCACTAACTACATAACTGCTACGCCAACCGAATACTTGGCTGCCTAAGAAGAAACTTTCGCAACTTACCATCATCGTTAAAACTACTCCTTTACAAAACAATAATTAGTCCAAAATTAGAGTACGCTGCCGCTATCTGGGACCTCTATATTAATTTACTAACAAGCGCATTTGAAGCGATACAAAATCGCTTGGCGCGTTTCCTTTTAAGTAATTCTCAACGTACTGCACGAGGTTTCAATGTGGAATCTACATTACCATTGCCAGGTCCCTCGCTACGCCGCCAACTGATGCGCCTATGTTTCCTTCGTTAAATATACTATCATCCCTCTTTACACGACACTTTGCT
This sequence comes from Haemaphysalis longicornis, assembly GCA_013339765.2. Classification (NCBI taxonomy): domain Eukaryota; kingdom Metazoa; phylum Arthropoda; class Arachnida; order Ixodida; family Ixodidae; genus Haemaphysalis; species Haemaphysalis longicornis. The sequence continues at coordinate 53,887,467 of CM023452.1, read as the reverse complement.
GTCTAGCGCTTCCTACATATCCCGACGACTTGATCATCGCCACAAGATCAGCCCATTCGCATGCGACACCACCGCCTTTCATCACAGATTTTTCCCTCCCCGGATAAGAGATTGGAACCACCTTCCCGAACAACTAGTGTCCATACCTGATGAAAAAAATTGTTTAAATCAACCTTATCCGGCCACATATCTGTGTAAACGGCTTCAACCACATTTGTGTACATTGACCATGCCATTTTGGCTGTTTATTGTTGTTCTGGCGGTTTATGTGTTTTTGTTACTGTTTTCCTGCTATAATGTCTCGACGCCTATACACGCTGTTTGTTGTAATACGCGCGCGCGTATTTTTATTGTTAGTCTATTAATATCGCCTTTGAGTTGTACATTTCTCCGCATGTGCGTGTCCTTTTTTATGCCTTTGTAACCAGTGTCCTGCCCTTTCTTTACTTTGTTCTGGTTTGTTTTGGAACTATGGTGCTCTGTATTCTTCTGCGTGCGTATTGCATTTTCAGTCGTGTAATCATTCAATTTGCTGTTGCATTTCCTTCTCCTGTACCTTATATGCAGTCATCACACCCATTCCCTTTTGTAACGTGCTTCCCGGGCCTTTAGGGTACAATGAATCAATAAAAGAAGAGGTCAACCAAACGGAGCGGTGATTCTAATCGTTTTATCCCATAATTGACCGCACTCACCCTTTGTTCCTTGCCTGTACGTGATCCGCCCAGCATAGCATTCTTGGCCCTTTTTACACGAAGCTCTCACTGTTTTCGAACACTTTTTCTTTCTTTATACTGCCTTTGCGCATGGACACAAGGTATCAGTTTCTGTTTCGTTTTGTTTCCTTGGCACACTGGCTCCTCTGGGCCCATTCGTAATCACGTTTTTCATCCACCATCGTAAACCTGCGCCTTTCAGCTCCGTTCGAGCCACGCCCGGGCCATTTACCGGTCCCTCCGGTCTTGCTTCTTTCACTTTGTTTTTCATTTCTCCTAAAAGGTAACATGTCTTCATCGCTATCCTACACGTCTCGCTACTTTCATTTCCCCTTGCGTTTGTGCGTGCACTTACGGAGGAATGTGAATTTTCTTTCGGCTCGAGAAAAGGAACGACATAAGTACTATTACAACATCCTCACTGGACGGTGAGCAGACTATTGCGCAGGTGCAAGGATGTAGTAAAGAAAATATAGAATGCAGCTGCTACTTCCGCGTAATATATAGCAAGCTCAGAGAAGCTCTTTTTGCCGATGATCAATGGCTAAGCGTTGGGAAATGGTGTGCGAAATGGCGGGAAATTTTCTTTGAATCAAAGCAAAGCAAAAAAGAGTGTTTTTGTCAACACCCATTGTGGCTACGAAAAGAAAAATTGGGTGTGCGCAATCCTATTTAGGGTGGCCTGTAGCGCGACATAAAAGGCTTTCGGGTATTTCGCGAAAGGCTTGCGAAAGTATTTCGCGTCGTCGAAATTATCGTTCAACTTGAATCTAAGGAATTTATCTTAAGGCCCATTTCACAGGTATTGTTTAACGGGTATGGACCAACAGCGGCAGAAATTCGTGAACAGTAGGGAAAGAAAAGGCCATCTTGCAACCTGGCTTACCCATAAGGAAGGACGGGAATAACTTGAAAAAAGTAGAAATAGCAAAAAAATTACAATCTCTTCCTGAAGCAACTTGAGAGAAGCGCGGAAGCTAAAAGTGCTCCCAGCCTTAGCTGAAAGTCCGTCTAATCGATCTTACATCCTTCTAACTTCAAATCGCGAATGAAGTAAAACCCGTTGCCATGATTTCCCCTGGTGTAACTAAACGAATTTACGAACGATCCAAATCTATCCGGATGCATGGTTTATGAGTTAAATGTCTACTTTTGTACTCCGCTTCATAATCGGTGCTTCTGTAGTGTTATCAAGAACTATTCCTTTTTCTAGATTTTCAAGTAAGCGTTTTAATACAATGGACACCTGGTTTTACATACGCACCGTGAGTTTAGAGATCTTGCCAGAGTTTCGTGGTGAGCCAACGTTTCTTGTGGATATGCGTTAGTTCTTTTTCTTTTTTTTTAAGAATGTCAATAGTCCTAAAAAGACATCTTTCACTAAATACCTAATAAGAAGGAAAGGAATGGAACGGAAAAATGATTCGGAGCGAAATAAAAAAAGCACAAGTCACATTAAAACACGTACAGCACTTGTCCCTAGCAATGTTCATGAAGTCATTCGTACTAGTGTGGCGAATACCAAAAAGATTTACCATCTCTTTCTAAATAAGTTTGAGGGAAGCGCAAAAGCTAACAGTTACTCCCACCTGAGCCGATATGGCGTACAATGGATCGTCAAACCTCCACAACCGACATCGCAAAGGAGGTACACACGCCTCGATTTCTAGCGCACAAAGAAAACGTATATACATGAAATAAAACTGTATGCAACTACGTGGTGTATGGAATAAACGTACACTTTTGTACAACTTCTAAATGGTTTATTATTGTGTTATCTTCGCATGGGGCGCTAGGTTTTCAAGATTTTCGAGCAGCGGTTTTGACACACTGGAGGCCTGGGTTTAAGCACGCGCCGTGTGTGCAAAGATCAAGTCAGAATTTTTCCGTAGCCCAACCGTTTATGGGAAATGCGTCAGTTTTTCTGAAAGAACGCCATCGGTCCTACTAAAAAGCTGTCGCTTTAAAACTGCCGCAAGGCCTGAGAACCAGCAGAGCTGGAGACCGCCCTTCCTTAGTGGAGACCCGGCTGTTTCACGCCACACAGATTTCCGAACTATCAGCTAAAATTTCTTCATTGCTGGCTGACCCTTATCGTTGTGTTCACAAGCATTTGAATCTCTTGGAAAGTGGGTGGCGGCATCGGGTTCTAGAACCTGGGTTTCGGGGGCGCATCTGGGGCATCTGGGGCACCTGGGGCAAACTCGGCGTCCGGTGCGCGACCTGTTCTGTGCTGTCCACTTACGGCCCGAACGCATGAGAACTGGCGAGTAGAAGAGCACGGGAGAGGCAACGTCACAAGCGCTGGACAGAGTTCTCTCAAAGATTGAGTCTGACGACGGCGGGCGCTCCTCACGAGGGGAACGCTCATGTACCGTCGGTAATTTTTTTGTAAATTTTGCGGGCTTCCCACGCGCCGCAAGCCCACGCGCAAGCCTACACGACTCCGTGCGCTCCTCACGAGGCGCGCGCAAACGTGCGTTTGGTATTTTAACAGCGCAGCAGCAGTATAAGCCGTACGTGTACAGTTGCAGGAAAAAACGCCAAGAAAATGCCGAGTGTCCTTAGCGCATGCCTCTCGGCGACCGCCGAGCTTTTTCGGCACGCGTTGTGCCCTAGCAAAACAAGAAATTGTCAACAAGCCCAGGCGCGAGAAAATGGCGAGCGCTTGAACGCCTGTATCGCCGCGAGCGTGTCGGCCCCGTCTCACGCAGTGGCTTTGACGAAAACAAAAAAGACAAAACACGGAAACTCCATATTTGCCGTCAAGGAATACCACGCTTGTAAAAAAAACTGCAGCGGTAATGCTATCGGCGAGAAGGGACACTGCTTGGACTAGGTCACTATGGCCAGCCATTCTCTACAAACCATGACGCCTTATTGGAGACGTGGCTACGATTGAGCAACTGCTCCCCGAGACATGCATATCTCGCCAGTGGACGAAGAGCTGGAGGAAGCCTACAGTACTGAGGACGATTTTGCATTAACCACATGCCGCGAAGAAATCGTCGACCTCTTGGACGCTTATGAAGACAATTACTAGCCCCGCAGCTAAGCAAATAAACAAAAACACACAAACTTAACTATGTTTCTGGCATTGATCACCTGCAACAGCTATGTCATTCAAGTGTTCCGCTTGGGTGCAAGCTTCCCTGAAGTTTTTCTTTGATTTTATTTGCTCACGCCAGCGGACCGAACTCGAGTTTAAAAAGCTCTGCTGTAAATAAAGCCAGTTCGATGCTTGTGAATTCTAATGAGACAGCGGAGCTGCCGTTTGCGTTGACGGGTGAGCGAGTGCTGAGGAGCTTCTGGAGAGCTTCAGAAGAAGAAACGAAATAATTCTCAATAATGGGGCAAGGCGAAGTTCAATAAAATAATGCAGAAGAATGCAAGTGAAAATATCCAACACATTGATTAACACTGCAGCATTGAGAATGTGCAGCCGAAGGTGTTCACGATAGAACATAATTGTCGCAAACTGGCCATAAAAAATATTCTTAGAATCAATAGGTAAGCAACCAAAATGAATGTAGAAGCGACAAGATATCTTCAGATAAAATGTAAGCAATCTCTGGTCCCTGGTTTGTTTGCATTCCGCACAGCAGCAAACAGTATGTCTGGTAGACGAGTGGCGCAAGGGATGGGCAATTTCAATCTTGATATTACCTGGAGAGTTTTGCAAGGCAATACATGTAGGCACCACTTTCTTTCGACATTGTTCGGTAGTTCTTAAAACATGCCTGGAGATATGCTGTCCGGAATTAATAACACAAGATCGAAGTCTCATGCCAAAGGGCTTACCAATAGTTTGCCGAGTCTAAGGAAAAATGAGCAGCTACAATTTATTTGTAGGCGAAATTTTTCTATGTGTTTGGAACTCAGCCCTAGAGAAAGAACACAGGCGCATTCATCTCTGTGTTTGAGTCTAATCTGTAGGCGGTATGCTGAGATCACAAGTGAAAGTTAGGCAATTTTGTGATACGATATAAGCGCGAAAAAAGAAAACACGTAGAAAAGAACACACAGCACAGCGGATTGTGCTGTGTGTACTTTTCTATGTGTCGTCTCGTTTGCGCCTAATCAGAGAGTGCGCTCACGATAAAAACACATTCTTACAATGTTAGTTAGGTGTATCACTGCAATTTATATTCGGGTGATGGTTTGTTTATGTTTTACAGTGAGCGACTGGCCATGCTTGGTATATAATAAAGAGGGGACAGCATTGAATCGACTTGTTTAAATTTTTGTTGTAGAAACTTGGTCAATTTTTGGTGGTTGGGTGCGTCACGACAATTTTGCTGTATGAACAGTGTGTATAAATTCAGAACTATGGTGCCAAAAAGGTATTGGAAGCGTAGACCTATAATTTGTAACCAAGGCAAGTTTAGCTTGTCAGTTTCTATACGCTTTGCTGCTGTAAAATATAATGCACGTTTTCTTAATACTTAAAAGCCGGTACAACAGCGGCAGCCTTTTCGAAATTTCACACACAGGAGCGATTCTTACGGCGACAAACCCCAGTGAATGGACTATGCGGTGGTAAACACCATTTCCACACAAATACAAAAATGCAAAAGATAGCATACTGCTGGTGCTCATCATCATCGTCATGGGCATGTTTGTGTACACTGCCGAATGAAATCATCGCCCAAAGAGTTCCAGGCACGCCTATCGAGTGCCTCCCGAGTTCATGTTTTTCCACCAAATTTTCGTTGCTCACCGGTCCAACGTGTTCCTGGTGGTAGTACTTTAAAAATTATCTGCCGTGAAACTGCGTAAACTGCAAGAAACCATAAACTCATGCGCTGCGAGCAAGTAATAACTAAGGAGGTCCTTGATAATTGACTTTACAAATTGTGGTAGCGGTCCTACCGAGTGCTCCGTGCAGATCATTTCAATTCACATTTTATGTCTCCAATGCGGACTGTGCATTTTTTGGCACTGGCCGAATAAACTGTGTTATTTTGTCAATAAATACTCAATACTGAAACAACATCTATTGCGCCAATTCTCCTCTTTTTATACCCTAAACTCCATCCCTCTTGCTTCTTGGCTTGATAGGATGGGGGCCACAGGGACCCTTTTAAATATAATGCATCTCACAATTAGAGAAAGGTCGTAAGGTCCCTGCATTCATGTGATGTAAGTTCCCAGGATTCACGTCAAAGTCCAGGCACTAATGTAACACACGTGCTACGTTTTCATCCCGCACTTTTTTCCCTCTCTCCCTCCCCGGGTCTCTCGTTTGCACTAAAGTGTCGCTTTGTGATTTGAGAAACTGGACAGCCTTCTGAGAAAAGCCCAACAGCTACTTTGTAGCACAATTTGCAAACGTAGTCATTTAATTGCAGTGATTTTTCTCAAACGCTTGCTGAAGGCCTTGAATTTTTACAATAACGCAAGTATAATTAATGCTTGTAACATATTTCCTACGTCAACATCGACGCAATAGGCGTACATGCCGGCAACGGAAGCATTGCTGTAATAACAGTTATTATATATTGGCATTTATTATTAGTTGACGTGTTCTCGCTGGATGTGTTGAAACAGTGTATCTTAATGTGGACACCGCATTCAGATGACATGAAATAAAATGCTTGGTGTCTTTCTGAACATTTACAAACAACAAAAAACCAATTTATGCGATCTCCAAGGCTGTAGACAAAACAGTTATTTCACCGCTCCTTTTCTTCCAGTCTCACCACTCAAAGTGCCCAATGTCTACCTCCTATATTTCCCCACAGCTGCGCTTCCTATATGCGGCAAAGTCTACAGAATATTAGGATACAAGAGTCCTGTATTTGTCTCTTTTCTGCCGATATTTTTCATCAAAATCAGAAAGTGTGGGAACATATACACTGTATTGAGTATGTGACCAGCACTGCGTATTTTTGTAAGCTTTATACCAAGCAACGACCGGATATTTGCCCCATTTCCTTATAATCTACAAGGATACCAAAGCAAAGTGAAACATCAGTACGTGAAGTGGGAGGGACCTTACAAAACAAGATGCCAATGAAGTTAGTTCATTGCGGCCTTTTGGAATTACCCCTGCGGTTTTTGTTAATCGTGCCCCCCAAAATATTTTTGGGCAGGGTCAGCCCAGCGCGGGCGAGAGTTAAATAAAATATAAACAAAGCGCATTCTGGATTCGCGGCGATATGTCCATTCCTACACAACAACCCACCATTGCGAAACTGTGGCCGCACAGTTGTCTATTTTTTGTTTTATCCTACTATTCTCGCGGGGTGTGTGGCTTCAAGTTTTTAGAAACAGCGTGCGTGGGGTTTGATACGACATGCGCGGTGGCGTGCATGCGCTGCACATATAATAATCAGCTCGAGCCAAGGCCAGCATGCCGGATAATCGATAAATCACTCTTACAAGATCCTACGTCGCGAAGCAAAACTTAGAAAATCGGGAAACAATCATTATACACCAAAAAGGGGTAATTTGCTAACGTCGGTTGTTGGCTCTCATGACCTTATCATCATATGACTTTTACGTGACAGATATTTTGTGTTTAAAAATTCAGCACGAGAAGAAAAAAATGGGGGTTCTAAAGGCTGGATGGGACTGGCACCAAAGAATGCAGGTTGACTTGTAGTTGGGATTTCAATGCGTGACGTTTAGAGCACATATTTGGCAATTTTTCTTATAGATGTGAAGTGCACCAAACAGATGAAGTGATTAGAGCAAGAAGTCGTTTTCACAACGACGTTTTGCTCTGAGCACTTCCTCTTTAAAAACATGGTATGGGAAACGGCCTGCAAGTGAGGTGGTTTTGAGAAAGCTGCCCACTAAATATGAAAGATGAAAATAATGAACAAAAATCAACATTCTTTACAGAAATACAGTTCATGAAAGCTTTAAAAAAACGGTTGCAGCAAATGTTGGTTGACGAGCTGCGACCGAAAGCAAAATCATAATGCAGACGGCATCGATGGCAGCAAGGTAAGAAAGTGATAGGCCCCAATGTTCCAATCCCTAGGCCCCGTAGTGTACCTACAAAATTTACCCACGTCACTAAGGTTGAGATAAATAGGTCCGAACACTTCTGGTTAGGCACGAATCGAAGTGTTCTAAGCAGCCAATTGTGTCACTGTATATGTTTCGTAACTTCCAAGTGTGTCGGTTCGGCTTAATAGTGTAGAGGGCATTTTTAGTGGCCACAGAAAAACTGAAACCAGGGAATGGCTCAAACTGTTGTAGTTTCTTCTGTGTAGCCTATTGAAATAAATAATCCATCAGTTGGAATCCTTGTTGCTCTAAGCGTGTTTAAGTAAAGTGATTCGCTCCAAAGTAATGTTCGGCGAAGTAAGGGTTCAACTTAAATTAAGAACGACTCAGCGGGTAATGGAGAGGAAAATGATAGGTGTAACATAAAGGGACAAGAAGAGAGCGGAGTGGGCCAGGGAGCAAACTGGTGTTAAAGACATATTTCTAGAAATTAAGTAGAAGAAATGGACATGGGCAGGGCATGTAATGCGAAGGCAAGATAACCGCTGGTCATTAAGGGTAACAGAGTGGATCCGTACGGAAGGCAAGGGTTGCAGGTGGCGGCAGAAAGTTAGATGGGCAGATGAGATCAAGAAGTTTGCGGGGATAAATTGGTCACAGTTTGCACAGGACCGACGTAATTGGAGAATAATGGGAGAGGCCTTTCCCCTGTATTGGGCGTAGATAGGCTGGTGATGATGATGATGAAGAATGTTCGGCATCATCTTTACTAAGTGCATGACATATTATCGCTTTTTAAGCAGGCACAGCCACGAAACAAAGACTTAGGAGGATATCTCGGGAACACGGCCGTTGACATTTGCTCTCAACAGCACGTAATATTTACGCTTGAGGCTTAGCATTGACTTTCAGGTGTATTTCTCTCCGCACATGCTCAAGCCGGTTTGGGCATTGTGCGATGGCATATCTATCGCCTGTTGCTGATGATTGCACAATTTTTTAAGGGAGCCAGGAACGGGAAAAACTAGCGCACAAATTACGAATAGCTTTAGCCGCAACCACTAGCTATCACCGCGGCATCGGTAAGGCCACTGATGAAAGAGAGGTTGTTTGAATGTCTGGGTCCATGTAGGAAACCTGTAGATTTGATTCTGGAAACGCTAAACGCGACCCCGTCTAGCTAGGAAGCTTAGCAGTACCAGTACAGGATCGCTCATAGATGTGGGGGATATTATATTAAGCAAATTTTAACCAAGCGCTATGAATACGTTTTAATAATTGTCCAGAATTACAGTATTACGGAAGTCCAATCAGAAGTGCGTCCAGGCTCTGGGCCGGGGAACATTTTATTTTTAGTATCCATTAACGACGTAAGCTATACCTTAAGTTCTAATATTTGGTTATTCGCTTGCGATTCAGTAATTAACAGGAAAATAGCTATGAAGACTTGAACAGACTAAAGACTGACCTGAACAAATCTTACAAGCTTTTGGGAGGAGCGCCAAATGAAAATTAGGGCTTTGAAAACGAAGGCTGTAAAATCTAGAAAGACTTCTAATTAGTACCTTATTTGTTATTCTCCTGACAACACGGTGATCTAAACTGTTTCTACAATAAAATATCTCGGCGACTAGTTTTTCGTGAGCCCTACGTGGAGTGAACATATTTATGCTCTGATTTTCAAGAAAAGTAAAACACTAGGCTTTTTTAAAGGAAATACCTTTTTATTTAGTCTGTCAACTAAACTCTTAGCTGATACTAAAATAGTTCGATCTAAAATTGTGTACGTACGAATATTCGCAACCCAAAGCAGATGTACTTAACAAATAAGTTAGAGGCCTAGCGAAATAACACTCAACGTTTCATCACTAAGAAGTAATTCTTAATATGTTGCGTATCTTTATTAAGTGATGCCGTGCAGCCGCCCTGCCTTGAAGAAACATTACTAGCATTAGGTTTTCACTTCCATCGGCTCTATCATACTTTTCATGGTTTGCTACATCGCGTATCAAGCCTGCCCATCCAATTTCCCGCGTCTGTTGACCCTTCTAAAGTTCACCCGTTATGGATATGGCTCCGTGGAAGGAGTGGCTGATATGGATCTGTGGAAGGAGTAGCGTTTTCTCAAAATGCTTTCGAACACCACGCACGAAACCCCGAAAATCACCCGAGCAAGAAATTCCTCTCAAACCAGACATTACACAAGCAGATGTTGTAAAATGGACAGGTTTGAAGTATTTTGGTGTGAGGAACAGACAATTGTGCTACATGTTTCTTGCTCGTTGCGCCTTCGAGAATTGATTTAAGCTCCACAACAATTCAATAACGTCCAGCGGCGCACTTTTGTGAGGGTGGGATCACGTTCACTTTTCTAAGCAATTTCTGACAGAGCAATGGTAGCCAGGCGAATATTACAATATGAACACTGCTTGGGAGACAACTTTTCACTCCAGAACATTGGGACTTGGCTAAGGGAGAACTATTTCGAGGTTGTACAGATAATACAAGTCCACAGGTGTTTTCAGACGCCGGAGAAGAATCAGATCCAGTTTCGTGTAGGACAAACTTGTTTACATAGATGTACGCCGTTAGTGACATAAACTCGCTCATTTGAAACACTTCTTTCATCCTGCTCGCGGTATCTTAACGGTGTTCCCCGTCCGCCCTCAGTAGCAAGAAAGTAGAACCACATCTGTTCTGGTGAGCTCATTGTGTTCGCGACTATTAGCTGTATTTTTTTTTTGTGCAGAAGACCGTAATTTACCTTGTCCAACACGTTTTTTGTGGGCAAATTGATGCATTCTTTTTCAAAAGAATCGCTATTTGTGCGTTGTATGCATAATTACTATGCAAAACGCTTGCGTACTCACGCGATATGTCTAGTTCAATGCAAGAAATCGGTTCACGGGAGGAGAGTAAGGCTTCTGGGTTTGTTACATATGCAATTCACTGCTCTTTAAACAGCCACGACACGAAACCTCAACATCAGTTCGCTCCATATCAGTGTATGGTATTGGTACCCGTTGATATAAGCTACAAGTGCTCTTTGGGAAGATGTTGGGTACAGATGAAATGTGGTAAGCTTCGTATGTTCTTGAATGAACAAGGCCAACAACTAAAACATATTGTCAAACCACTCTCAGTGCCAACTAGAACAACTTCATGGACGAGATGGGTCGACGGAACGGTAGGGCTCCGCCTGTGGTACGTAAAGGCGTTTACGCAATGCATATCGCGATAAGCACGTATCTAACTTCTCTGCGTGTCGCACAAGTTATGGCGACCGCAATTCCAAGACTTCTAAGGAGCAATTCTACGCCAATGACTGCTTCACGAAAATTACCAAGTAGGACCGTTTTGCGGCCAATGATTGGTTCCCGAGGAACGTATATTTGTTGAAGTGGTCCCCCCGGCAGAACCTAGTGTGATTCGCCATTAGCAAAAGTCATAAGTAGCCCATACACCTTGGATGTAAGCATGGTATTCGCCTAGATTACCATCATTAGGACCGGTCTTAACCTGGTGTACTGCGTTAGGACATCACTGTAGAAATGGGGCAAAGGCAAAGCCAGGACTTGGCCGGGTATAAGATGAGCAGAAGAAGAACTCGTCACGGTGGTAAACGCATTCACAGTAAGGCCGACTGCTTACAAACTGGAGGACAAGTTCATCGACTGAAAAGGTGGTCAAGGTGCTTGCGATCACAAACTAAGACGTACCAGACAGAGGGAACAGCAGGTATACTTGTGAACTAAGGTACAGGAAGGTCAACACGACAAGTTCGCTTCCAGGTTTGCTCAACCACACTCGTAAACCGCTGAGGACCACAATGTGGAAGCAAGTAGTCTAATATTGAAGAAATTATTCTAAAGTAGCAATTCCCCTTATATTTTCATGCCGCAATGCTTTATAGGGCATTTCCAGAAAATTGCGAGAAATTTGCCAGGACTTGAGTCGTTGTAAACTGAATGATGGTCAAACCAAGCATGGCCTTTACACAAGGCGGTACAGGCTCTTACACAACTTCTTAACATGAGCACTGCGATTTGGCCTCTCACGGTCGAAAAGTCCTGTATTGCTTTAAATAAGGATATGTTTATCTGCTGCTTTTTGTGCGACGTGGTATTTGGAAATTAATAAAACTGGAGCTAACTTTTTTGCCGAAAGAATTTGAAAAGTTTCGCTCTTTAACCAACGCATGGCTTCCTCGACCTAAGTATACACAACACGATATGCGAACACCGAGACACCACCCACATCTCCAAAGTCACACGCCTCGCATCCTCCCCTACGTCACACTGCATTCTTAACTCTGTAAACATACTCCACGTCACCATCCCCAACCCTCCGTATCCGCATTTCGCCTCACATCCGAAACATCTTCCAAATCACCCAATGCACTGCCACATCAACCACATCAACAGTACACACCGTCCCTATTCACGCCGTCCCTATTCACCGTGTACATTCAACCCGGGGGGGAAATCTTACTGCCGGCCTGCTCGTGGCCCCCCCTGCCGGCGGACTGGGCTGTGTCGGTCGGTTTCGGCTGTCCTGCTTTGGTCCGTCGCAATGGCAGGAGTCAGTGGTGTGCCAGGCCCACTGTATTGGGTATTAAACGCCCATGGGAGCTTAAGCAACTCCCAGGCACTCTGAGGGCAAGTGCCTTCCAAGAACATTGATGCGTGATGCGGACGCAGGCCCGGACAGCCTGGCTGGCTACCGAGGTTGGTGCTTGGAATGGTAATTCGAACAAAATTTGCGGTCGCAAATTTCTGTGGATCAACTATGATTCTCTTTGGCCAGGGGTGGTAACGCGCCCCTGTAATCCAGTGTGGTGGAGGCCGGGGGTCAATGTTGCGAAGTGCAACTCCACCAAGCCGTACAGTTTGTGTTATAGTAGCGCACGGTTGCTGAAGCAATGGGAGCGCTACTATGAGGCCGGGGGAGTGGCGAGCCCCTGTAACCGCAGCTAGGAAGGGGCCTATAAACACGAACCGATCTGCTCGCCGAGGGAGGTGACGAGCCCTTGTAACCCAAGTCATAGGGGTACATGCGGTACAGGTCGTTTTATAGTGCCATGCTGAAGCATGGGTACACACAATGATGGTTCGGGGTGTAGCGAACCTCTGTAACCGGAGCATGGAAGGGGCCTTTAATTGCGAACTGGTCTGCTGACCGAGGGAACTTGATGAGCCCTTGTAACCTTCAGTCTTGGGGGCGATTGTGCAGAGCCACAGGGAGTACCTCAGAGGATCCCTTGTATCCCGCGAAGATGGTATTTGTGGGAGCAACTATGACTCTCTTGGCTAGGGGAAGTAGCGAGCCCCTGTAATCCAGTGTGGAGGAGGCCAAAGGCTGGGGGTGGTAACGCGCCCCTGTAATCCAGCGTGAGAGGAAGCCAGCGGGTCAATGTTGCAACGTAATCACTGCGCTCAAGCGGTACAGTTCGCACGTAGTGTTGGCGTACCATTGCTGAAGCAATGGGTAGACCACTACCGAGCCGGGGGCGTGCACACCCCTGTAACCATAGCTTGGGGCTCGTTCTTTGTGAACTTGCGAACTGGTCTGCAGGCCGGGGGTTGTGACAAACGCTTGTAACCTAATGTCATAGGGGCCAGAGCGTGGAAGTACGGTAATTCCACAGACCTCCTCGAGGAATCGGGGGGGCCGCACAATCCCGGCCCTGGGAGCGTGCAAAACGGCCGCCACTGCGGAGGTTCCTGGTACAACTGGAATCAGGTCCTACGCGGAGGTCGGGCGGTCGGGTGTCAACCCGGCACTTGGTGATGCGATTGATTGAAGCAGGAAAGCGGATCGAGATCGATCAACTATGACTTTCTTTGGCTGGGGGGAGGGAAAATGGCGAACCCCCCGGTAACCAGCGTGGGAGGAGGCCAGGGAGTCAAGTTGCGAAAGTAGCAAGTGCTGCAAGCGTACAGTCGTTGCACGGGGAATACGAGTAAATTCGAGAAACCCTTGCAGGCCGGGGGACTGGCGACCCTTGTAACCGCAAGCTTTGGCGGGGCCAGCGACCTGATCGCTATAAGTCGGGGGGAGTGACATACCCCTGTAACCAAATGTCATGGGGCCAGATGTTGTACAATCCGTATGAGGCCGGGGGGGGGGGGGGGTCGCGCCCCCCTGTAACCTTGCTGTGAGGGGCCTATAGATTATCTTCTCTGGCTGCCACGGGACGTGCTACCACGAGCTACTACTGGGTGTTTCCGTACGGGGAAAACGAGGAAAGGTGCGGTTAGTACACCGACCGGGGAAACTCTCCTGGCTTAGTAACGGCTAGTAGGCCCGGACCGATCTCCTCTGCCGAGCCGTCAACACCACGGTAATGCCAAAAGACTCTTGTTCCATTGAGCGAAAGAGTAGGCACAGAGGAGGACATAAGAAAAGGGCTCGCAGATTGAGCCCCCCGTGTGAGCTTGCCCAATGTGGTTCAGTTCACGTTCGCATACAAACTTCCGGTGTCCGGAGACCGTGAAAAGCAGGTGTTGTAAGTACCCGTGTATAGTGGAAAGCTTCACTGGTGATTCATGAGTACCTTGTGCGGGACATTGATCGAGGACGTTAGTACGCATCGGCCGCAGAGCTGGGGTCGGGGGGGGGGGTGGTGTACCTGGCCGTCGCCGCTAATAGGTACTTCCTGTCTCCGACAGTTGGGGCCCAGTTATCGGACCCTATGGGTGAGCGGTAACCCGTGGCAGGGACCGCACATTTGGCAATTGGCACTGTCTGATGCCCTCGCTGAGCAATCAGTCTTGGAAGAGAGTCAGACAAAAGGATTGAGTTCAAATTGCTTCCCTCATTCCCCACCCTTTCCCATAACCCATTCCTACGTCCAAGCTCCCGTTCCCAGCAACCCACCCTATCCGGCTTTTTCCTGGGGGGACAAGGGGGTCCCCCCGGGCTCGTCCCCCTGGCGGTGGGTCGCAAGAAAGCTTTCCCGTTAATTTCTCTCCTCCTTCGTGTGGACCAAATTCTCTTTGCCGGTTGTCCCTATTTTTGTACTGTTGCTATTGGGTATAACTGGTTATACTCCGTGTGGTACCGGGGAGCTATTGAAAGCTCCATTTACTCGATGTACCTTCAAACCACCCCCACCCTCACAACCCTGCACGCTGTATAGCTGTTGTTGACCAACACACATTAACAAACATCATGGCGGCTACCATCCTAACTTGAAAAAAAAACACGCCGGAAGGCAGCCACGCTAACCTAGCGCCCCACCACCGAATTGGTACTAACGCTCAGCAGGCCATTCACAATTTCATTCGCGCTAAAAGCTTTCCTGTTGCCTTGCAAATGCTCCCCGAAAATGCTCCATTCCACATAGTGACCTTGTTGTCAGCACCAGCCTACACAGGACAAGTCGTTAATAATTTGGGGCACGTACGTGTTCGCGATTTTGATGACCGGGTTGCCATTTTGACTACGCCTACCGGCGATGCCCATATAGACAAAGCAACCTCACTTCTGAATTACAGAGATATTGCCTAGTAGTACCGCCTTCTCCGCTGCCAATACCCACCCTACACCCACACCTCAACCCCGGAGGCGGGCCACATTCTGCGTATATTACAAACACGCACCTTCCCAAACAGAACAAAACAGATACACCGTCAACCACACCTCTTTACTGACCCGACCTGTTTAATTTGCTGCGCACTCAACGCTTACTATCATTCGTTCTGCTACGGCCCCGCAGGCCCGTACGCCCGCTTACCTCTGTTGGCACATGTTGCGCGACACGGAGGAATCAGTCCAAGTCGTGACCACCTTCCCGGCCCTGACGGTCGCGGCGTTTCTCTGGGCCCCGTACATACCGAATACGTGATCCCGAAGAAAGAAATAACGCATTTCATTCTTCCTTCTTTCCTTTCCAGCCGTCGTCCATAGTTTGCACATTGTAACCGCCTCACACGCCCATTGTTCAAACCTGCTTCCCCTTATACTACAGCTGAATAATGAGGGAGCACGATCACCGCGGCACACATATAAACCCCCCAACACCCTTGTAAAATTCACTGTCTTTACTCCGGGATAAAATTATGTTTAGAAAGTGTTATTAAAGTGGTAGTTATAATATCCAGAACTGAAAACTGGCCAAAGTCACGCCTAAAAATCCCTGGCCATCTCCACTAACCTGAAAACTACAGGGGTGCGGGAATGGAGCATTTAAGTGTATCCTTGGCGCCTCTTCGTTTTTGCTCACGGAGAATAAACCAAGTCGGGCGGGAAGGGGGGGGGGCGTAGAAGTACATATCCTGGCTGTTAAAGTCCGGTGTCTGTGAAGACCCGAGCGTTGTAGTGCAAGGCATCGAAAAACGAGTGTCTCGCAAAAGGGCTAACGTAGCTGGCAATGTCACCCGTACAGCACTGGAAGCACTAACGCTAATCTTCACATATAGTTTTATTATCCGGAATTTTGTGTTTAGCTGAAATTTACTGACGACAGGCGAGAAAAACCGTGAGCTGTCGCACGCTGTGCTCTGGTCGTTGAATATACGAACTGGTTACGTAAGCACAGAACACCTACCGTGGATGCAACCTACCACTCACTGGTGTATGCCACTTTCGACCGCACCTGTCAACGGCTAGGTCACCGACACAGCAAAAAGGAGCCTATTGCCACATCCTTCCCATATAGCAGCACCCATTTACCGCTTAAAATGCCTACGCGTGTTCAAACCCACTATACGTGGCGACTTTTAAAAAAAAGATGCAAAACTTTAATTTTTTGGTAATTTTTTCTTTTTTATGCGCAATATTATTTTGTTTAAGTTAATATAACATTATGCCTATGGTTAATTGCCTGCTCATTGTGTTGTGACAATTAAGCTTTTGTTGATTGTTGTAGCGAAAAATACGAACACGACGCATTTCTGAGTACTTTTAAACCACGTTTGTTTTATAAGTTTTTGGCCACCAACCGATGATGCAACGATTATTTACATAAAACCGCAAGATGGAAGGGTGGAATGAAATTTGTGGGAGACTATGCCGCACTTCGTGAGCTGTGGGAAATTGATCTTTTTAATTCCATACAGATGTTGATAACACTTCAGTGGACCTTGACTCTAAGAAGCAGCTTGTGTGTAGTCGCAAAGGGCACCCTCAGAGGCGGAGGCCACCCGCATAAAGCAACGTTTGGAGGTAAGCATGGTCTTTCATTAAATGGTCAATAATATTTATGTGAAATCGAAAAAGGTGCCAGTGCTTTCGTCTTTGGCTCTTGTTGCATCAGGCTTTCCTCTCATAATTAAATGGAGCTGAACCATATGCGGTATGGCCGTCATAATTTTGTAGCGGGCACATTTTAGTGTCTATAAACAGTCCTTCCTTGCAATGCGCGTGCGTATTGTCACGAAGTAGATTTTCGGTGGCTTGGTCAAGGTATGCTACTCTCTAGAGACACACGGGTTAATTAAAGGTGTTTATTAAACCGTCTTTGTTGTACCGCACTTTACTTCTGCTCTTGCACTGCAAAAACGTCGTTGCCGCAATGGATTGGTGTTCACTACTAATTACAACGGTAAAAACGCTTGGCGTATAGCCGGGGTTGCAACTTCCGTGCAGCGGGCAACGTTATGTGGCCCCCAGCGCGACATCCAACCCGCCTCGCCTTGTCACTTCATATCTGTAGGCTGACAAGGTTGCTTTACATCAAGGGGCGGAAGTCAGAGAAGAATAAACGCTAACGGTTGATATTGTTCCCGGCCTTGATGCTTAGCTAGATAGACTCTGCACTGTCTTTCTTTGCACAAGTTAAAAAAAGTCCCCTTCCGGCAATTCACGCATAGGGCAAGCTGTGATTTCTTAATGCATCTCGGACCCCCTCACTCAACTGGTTTGAGAACCCCTTTTGATTCGAACCTTTAATATACTTATGAAGCTATTGTCATAGGCTATATTGGTTACAATGTCTCTATCAACGCCCTAAATCACCGGTAAAAATGCCTTGCTGCAGACGATTTGGCGTCTATTTGTGAAGTTGGCCACAAACATGCTGTCTACCCATTGCATCGCCACTACAAGGTTCTAGTGGGAAGTATTTTATAAAGAAACTAAAACAGTCCTATATTTGTATTGATCTGGTGATGTCGCGAATGGGGCAATGAACTCTCAGCAGCGCATGTGTGTAGAAGGGAAGCATACATTCAAGTTATTTGTTTTACAGCAGCAGCTAATTGGTTCTCCATTCGCCCTTAAGGAATTTTCCATTGTTTATGCAGGTACATTTTAGGCGTGGCACATATTGCTACGCAAGGGAAAACACATTGTATCCGCCGCCTACCTTTCGGATGGAGTTTCTTCCTGCGGGAAAGGTGTCTATTTTCGCTTGAAACAGATTCCATGTTGCTAAGGAAAACTCCCGACCGCATAACTTCCGAAATTTCGGAAGTACCATCCAATTTCGTGGAACCTCTCAGATTAATCCGGGGATGATGAAGTGGTTTCTCAAAATGCTTTCGACGAACCTTCATCAAACCCCGTAGAGGATGTGAGGAAGAAATACCTCTCAAACCAGACATTACACATGCTGAACTAATATACTATAGAGGAGTAAATATTTTAATGTGAAGAACAAACCTTTGTGCTAAACGTTTTCAAGCAAAGCTTTTTACCTCTGACCCCCAAGGCTTCTTTCGTGACCGTTGGTGTTATCAGAAAACTCCCGCAAACAAATAAAAGAATGCTGCACCGCCAGACATCGAACCTGGAACTAACAGAGTAACAAAGGAAGAGCCCGTTGTCTAACCGATTTAGCTACGAGCCCCGCGGAGACGGGGAAGGCAAATGGGGCCCTCACCAAGCACATCTACGAATTTAACCCAATAATTCTCGCTAAATGCCACGCGAAAACGAATAAAGGAAGTCCACGAACCCATGGCATACCACTTCTAGTACGCAAATGGGCCTGTGGCTTCCAGTTTTCACGTTAAAAACCTCAGCTCCTCTTTGGCCCCCCTTATGCTAAACGACATATCAAGGAACACATTCAAATAGTCCTTGATGGCCAGGCCATAACTCCAAGTTCCACCATCAAATTCTTGGACCTCCATCTTCTGGTCAACACGAAGAGTTAGGTAGCCTTAGAGCGCCTGGAACACAGCATGAATAAATCATACCAATCATCAGGCGGGTTGCAATCGAGAAGCGAGGCCTCAAGAAATTCGATACCTTTCGATTAGTTCAAGGTTTCGGTTTCACGAGAATCACTTACCTGAACCCCCTGTCTTGTTCTCCGCAAGGACGACATAAAGATGCTTTATATAATGTTTAGAAAGGCGGTTTAGCAAGCCATTGGTCATCCAATAATACATCCACAGAGACCCCGCTTACCACTGGGCTCTACAACAAGGTGTAAGAGCTGATAGAGGGCCATCGTTTTATCCTGAAGCACCGAATGAGAGGAACTTCGGCGGGTCCCTACCAGTGGCTTAAGGTGGAGGTAGGGAACACATGGTATGTCTATGCTACTGTGAAAGGGCAGCCACAGCGGCACTCTGGTCAGCAATTTCGTTACCCAGAATGCCACTGTGACCCAGAACCCAGCAAACAATTTTTTTTTAGTTTTGAGTTATCAGAAAAGGTTAGAGCATTGATTTGATGCTGGAGGACAATGTTTTCCGTAGGTCTGAAGTAATGTAAGGCTGTTACCACACCTAAAGAGTCTGTAAAGGTAATGGAGTGTTCTGTTCTGGTTTGTATAATGTGTTGTACTGCTAATAAGATTTCATATGCTTCTGCAGTAAAAAATGGTGCTATTTCTGTTCAATGTCTTCGTACTGGTAAAGTAGGGGCCATGTGCAGCAGATGCGACGGCCGAAGAAGACTTTGAAGCATCGGTGTAGAAGGCGGTGTGCGTGTATTTGTGTTCTAACTGTAGAAAGTGCTGTAGTATAAGTTCTCTGGGCGCATTTTATTTATCTATATGTTTAAAAGAAATAACACACAAATTCCTGGCCTCTCCCAAGGCGAAACGGGGTCAGCAACAGAAGACTTTACGCTCTGCTCAAATGAAATTCCTAGTTCCTCAGCGAGGGCTCACAGGTATAGAGAAAGGAACGGGTATCGACAGCCGTGCTGCGAACAACGGATCGGATGAGATGTTGCTTATGATCAAGCTACATGGGCGATTTTTTACAGAAGTCGCCTTAATAGCATACAGCAAGGAAGTGTAAGAACGCTGGTGTTCAAGGCTCCACCTATCACACTCTGCATACAGGCTTTCAATGGGACTCGTCCGGAACGCTCCAGATGCAAGACGGAGTCCCAAGTGCAGCACTGGATCTAACATTTTCAGAGCAGTTTTTCAGGCGGACCCATAGACGACACTCCCGTAGTCCAACCGTGAGCCAATAAGGCTGGTAAAAACGCGGAGGAGTATTTTTTGTCCGCTCCGTAGGAGCAATGCGAGAGACCTTCATGATATTCATGGTTTTCAGGCATTTCTGTTTCAGCTGTTTTATATGCGGAATGAATGTCAGTTTTTCATCAAGTACCATGCCTAAAATTTGTGTTTCTTTTTGAGAGGGATTGAGACACCTTTAAGCTTAATATCAGGATCAGCATGAATCCCTCGCCTCCTTGAAAATAGAAGATAAGTACACTTTTCTGGATTAAGCTTAAATCCATTCCTGTACCCAGTCAGCGACTTTGTTGACCCCAAGCTGGACTTGCCTCTCGCAACCGACAGATTACAGGATTGAAGGAGATTTGAACATCATCTACATAGAGAGAGTAAGAATGGTTGGTGGCAAGCCTTTCCCAGAGAGTTCATTTTTATAATAAACAGCGTGCAGCTCAAAACACCCCCTTGAGGCACACCGTTTTCCTGAACGTGAGCTCGAGAATATGTATTGCCCACTCTCACACGAAAAGTTCTTTCTGACATGTAACTTGCAAGCGTATTAACATGTTGCCTGACAAACCACCAAAAACTTAGGTCGCTAAGAATTCCATAGCGCCATGCAGTATCATACGCTTTTTCAATATCGAAAAATGCTGTCATACAATACTGTTTATGAATAAATGCATCTTTGATGTAGGATTCTAAGGCAACGAGTTGATCATTTGTAGATCGACCTGCCCTGAAGCCTGCCTGGCAGCTCTCGAGAAGTCCGTTTTACTCCAAAAAGTACACAAGCCTTCTGTTAATCATCTTCTCGAGAAGCTTACACAGGCAGCTTGTCAGGGCGATAGGGCGATAACTGGCGGGGGAGGTTGGGTCCTTCCCCTCCTTCAGAAAAGCAAAACTATAGCCTCCCTCCAAGACCTCGGGATGTGCCCCGAGAGCCATATTTTGTTGTATAGGTGAAGGAGTGTAACAAGAGTGTCTGTGTGCAGGTGTTGTATCATTGTATATGTTATGTGTTGTCTGGGCCCGGAGCTGAAGGCTTACAGCCGCTCAGAGCAGCCCTTAGTTCATGAAGCGAGAACTCGGAGTTATATGAAGTGGCTGATCTGTTGTTATCACATAATGGCTTCTTTTCAGCGGGGCCGTTTTATGTTTCAGGAAAGGTGTTTGTGTAATGTTGCGGAAAGGAACTGGACACGTGTTGGAAATGTTGTGCGAGTGTGTTAGCCTGGTCTTCGAGTGTGTCTCCTGTTGTGCTAACCAGGGGCAGGCTGTGTGTCTGTTGCGCTTTAAGTTTACGTATTCGTGTCCAGACTTTGTGTGTGTCAGTGTACGAGTTTATGGATGTGAGGAAGGCACGCCAACTCTCCCTCTTTGCCTCACGGCGCACGCGCTTCCCCCGGGCCTTCGCTCGTTTGAAAGATATCAGGTTATCTGAAGTAGGGTATCGACGAAGGATACCCCACGCCTTGTTTTGGGCCTCTAGTGCCTGCCTAGAGTCCTAGTTCCACCAGGGCCTTCTTTGTTTGCGCGGGGCACGGGAGACCTGGGGAATGGACTTTTCAGCGGCGTCAAGAATGTGCGCCGTGACCAGTTGGGTTGCCTCCTCTATGTGTAGGTGTGTTATGGATGTGTGGTGTAGTTTAGATGTTTCTGTGAATGTGTTCCAATTAGCTCTCACTTCATTGAACTTCTTGTGGGAAGCGGAACTGTTTCGGCCTATATATGACAGTGAGGTAGGGGAAGTGGTCACTAACCGCACGGGTTGGTGTCTACCTCCTACTCCAAAGATGGGAAGAGAACTGCTTAGCCGATAGCTAAGTGTAGGTGTAAGTTTTGTGTGCTATGTTATAGTACGTAGGCTGTTTCTTGTCTAATAGGCATGTTCCTGATGATGCTAAGAAGCCTTCAATGAGGCGACCCCGCGCATATGTCGAGAATATCCCGAGAGTGAGTTGTGTGCTGTCAGATCACATAATAGTATATAATGGTTCAGGTAACTGATCTATCAGAGTTTTGAAATGAGAACTTGTTAGCCGATGATCAGGAGGGATGTATATGGAGCATATTGTTACTAGCCTGTGTAAGATTATCGTTCGGATGGCAACAGCCTCGAGGTTAGTGCTCAGAATGACCGGATGACATGCTAAGGATTTTTGTGCGATTATAGCCACACCACCAGAAGAGGTTGGGCACCCATCTCTGTCCTTTCTGAAAACCAGATAATTGTTGAGGAAGTTGGCATGTTTTCTGTTTAAATGTGTTTCTTGTATGCACATGACACTTGTTTGGTTAGCATGCAGTAACTCGTATACATCATCAAGATTTTTAAGAAGGCCTCTACAGTTCCATTGGATGATATTTTGTCTTCCCATTATAGCCATTTAAGAGCAACTGGAGTTGTGTATGAGTGTGTATTCATGTGTTATCTCTCGGGGCTTGTACTCTTGGGAGGGGCTTTTTGGGCCTGTCTGTTGGCTTGGACGTCGAAGGCCGTTCTTTGCGCTGCGATGCAGGCAGATACGGCCCGACGTCCATCTCATCTCCAGATGTCCTGGGTGTGCCCGACAGACTGGGCTCCCTGGACCTGGATGTAGCACCCTTTAGGGCGGTTTTCTCTTCAACCACCACTGCCGAGGGCGTAGTGGGCGCCATCGGCAGGACAGGTGATGGGGCGAGATTTGGAGAGGGTGTGGTTCCCTCCGTGTCCATTTCCACAGGGCTCTCGGGTGTGCTCGAGACCTGTGAGGCAGGAACAGGAGTGACTACGCTCCCATCAGCATGAGTGGCCACCTCAACCACTGCCGGTCCAGCAAGTGGCGTGGTGACCGGGGCGGCTGCCACAGGCAGCCTCGTGGGGGGCGGAGGCGGGAGCAAGTCAGCTGAGCTGTATTGCGTCGCCGCCGAAACCAGGCGCCGCTCCGCCCCCCGGCGAGCAGCGTCGGCGTACCTTCCGGAGCTGAAGAGTGCAAACCTCTTCCGGGCCTCCGGAAAGCTGATGTTTTCATTGACCTTCAATGTGATGATTTGTTTTTCTTGTTTGAATGTTTCACACGATCGTGAATATGCTGCGTGAGGTCCATGGCAGTTAGGGCAGGTGAAGTTGCTTGCGTCGCAGTTGTCTGTGAGATGGTCAGGTTGACCACACTTTGCACATTTTGGTCTCCCCCGGCAAGAGTTCGTACCGTGCCCATACCGCTGGCATTTGTAGCAGCGGCGTGGGTTTGGCACATACGGGCGCGTGGGACATCGCAAGTAACCTGCCGTCACGAATTCTGGTAGTGGGGTTCTGTCAAAGGTCAAAATTACGTGCTTTGTTTTAATCTCTTTGCTATCTCGTCGTATTGTGATGCGCCGGACTGCTGTGACCCCTTGGTCACGCAGTCCTTCAAGGATGTCGGTTTCGGTTTCGTTGATTAGATCGAGTTCGGAGATGACGCCTTGAGAAGAGTTTAAGGTTCTGTGAGGTGTGATCGTAATTTCTAGACCATCGATGTTAGTTTGTTGAAGGAGCTTATTGGCCTGCTCTTTGTGGCTGACTTCAATGAGCACATCACCAGAAGTAAGTTTTTTCGCCTTGTAGTTTTTTCCAGCAACACTTTCAAGAAACTTTGCAACAAGGAAGACTGATTTTCCACTTACAGGGGTTTCTTTGTCAAGAGATTGCATAATGAGGAAGCGAGGAAAGATGTCATTGCTTCGGAGGTCAATGTTCAGAAGAGGTTTGGAAGTTACTTCGGTGCGGGCCCTTTTGAGGACCCGATCATTTGGTTTGGGGGGTTTAGATAATACCATAAGCTATAGTATAAAAGCAGGGGACGGGGGTACTTTCTTCGCTCGGGTTACCCTGATACCGAGAGAGGTCCCGGAGCTCCCTGCCTGGTAAACAGACAGGGAGCCCATCCGCCGGAGCTTGACCTGGGCTCCGACGGCCACCGTTTGAGGCTTCTACCCTTCACCTTTAAACACATCACCACGGTAGGTTACAGTTTATGTTGGGGGCTCGGGGTCCGCGGTATCGCCACACCGTCACCAAGATTACTCAAGGTGCCCCGTGCGGGGCCTCGCCGTAACGTTACTGGTATTACTGTTAAGGTGAGCTCCCAACTTCTAGTGACACTAAGGCCGGGCCCATGCGCCGGCGCAGAACACAGAGGTGGAAGTCTTAGAGGCATCCGTATAAAATGCAGAATAATGATACTTCTCGTTGCAAATACCAGAAGGCTGCTGAATTGCACATGGGGGAGCTCGGGTTTTATCTACATGTGTGAAAGATGTGTCGCATGAAAACAGGGCGGAGATGCCATGGTGCTATGAAATCTGCCTCGGAACTTTGGATGGTGTCTAAAAAGGAGACAGCAAGCTCTGACGCTTCCTCTCTAACTCTGTAAGAGAAGGGCGCAGAGAACGATGGTCGGTTTAGGAGTAGTGCAGTCATGGAGGTATCATGAAAAACTGATTTAAAAGGATGGTGAGGCATGGATGAAATTTTAAAAGCATAAAGGAGGTCTGTGTATGCTCGCTGACGTTGTAGGTTCCATTTGTTGCACTCTACATAGAGGCTTTCGACGGGACTAGTCCGGAAAGGCACCACACGACAGCGGAGCCCTAGATGAAGCACAGGGTCCAGCATTTCTGAGGGATGTTTTAGTGGCTGACCCATAGACAACGCTACCATAGTCCAATCGTGAACCTATCAAGCTGGTATAAAAACACGTAAAAGAAGTTGTTTGTCAGCACATATGAAGAGATGTGCGACAGAACCTTCAGGATATTCATTGTTTTTAAGCATTTATGTTAAGTAGTTGTTTTATGTGTGGATGAATGTGAGCTTTTCGTCAAAGATTATACCTAAAAACTTGTGTTCCTTTTGACAGGAATAGAGACACCGTGGAGTTGAATGTCTGGATCCGGCCGAATGCCACGCCTCTTGGAAAACAGAACACAAGTGCACTTCCTGGATTAAATTTAAAACCGTTGCTATCTGCCCAGCCGGCTAGCTTGTTAACACCAAGCTGGACTTGGCGCTCGCAGACAGACAGGTTACAAGACTTAAAGGATAATTGAACGTCGTCTACATAGATTGAGCAGGAAATCGATGGTGGTAGCGCCTTCCGAAGAGAATTCATTTTTACAATAAACAAAGGGTGCAACTTAAAACTCCACCTTGCGGCACGCCGTTTTCCTGCACATGAACCCTAGAAAGTGCAGTTCCAACTCGCACGCGAAACGTTCTTTCAGACAGGTAACTGGCAAGCGTGTTCATCATGTTACCCGACATGCCAAAGGACTTCAAGTCGCTGAGGATGCCGTACCGCCAAGCAGTATCGTACGCCTTTTTCAAGATCAAGAATACAGTCATGCAGTACTGCTTGTGGAGGAAAGCATCTTTGATATAAGACTCTAACGCAACGAGTTGATCGTTGGTAGATCGCCCCGCCCTGAAGCCCGCCTGGCAGCTCTCGAGAAGACCATTGTACTCTAAGAAGTACACAAGTCTCCTGTTTATCATCTTCTCGAAGAGCTTACACAGGCAGCTTGTCAGGGCAATGGGGCGATAACTGGCGGGAGAGGAAGGGTCCTTCCCTTCCTTTAGGACAGCCACTACTATGGCCTCCCTCCAAGAGCGTGGAATGTGCCCCGAAAGCCATATTTTGTTGTATAGGTGTAGGAGTGTTTCAAGGGTGTCTGAGTGTAAGTTGTATCATTGTGTATGTAATCTTGTCTGCACCTGGAGCTGAAGGTTTACAAGTACCGGTGCAAAGCACCTTCAGCTCATAAATTGAAAACGGAGGAGTTGTAAGAAGTGTGCGACTTATTGCTATCACGCAGGACTTCTTCTCCGCAGATGCTTTGTGTTTAATGAAAGTGTTGGTGTAGTGTGCTGAACTGGACACGTGTTGGAAGTGTTGTGCAAGTGTGTTGGCCTGGTCTTCCAGTGTGTCCCCTGTTGTACTAACCAGGGGCAGGCTGTGTGTCTGTTGTCCTTTTAGTTTGCGTATTCGTGTCCAGACTTTGTGTGTGTCAGTGTATGAGTTGATGGATGTGAGGAAGGTGCGCCAACTCTCCCTTTTCGCCTCACGACGCACACGTTTCCCATAAAGCCTTTGCCCGTTTAAAAGAAATGAGGTTATGGACGTGGGGTACCGGCGAAGGACACCCCACGCCTTGTTCTGGGCCTCTCGCGCCCGCCTACAGTCCTCGTTCCACCAGGGCCTCCTTGGGGTGCGGGACCCACTGGAGGCCTGGGGAATGGACTTTTCGGCGGGCGTCGAGGATGTGCGCCGTGACGAGTTGGGCGGCTTCCTCCACGTGTAGGTGTTTTATGGATGTGTGGTGTAGTTGAGATGTTTGTCTGTGAATGTGCTCCAGTTTGCTTTGATTCATTAAACCTGTTATGGGAAGATGGACTGCTCGGGCCTGTACCTATGTACGTTATGATGAAGTGGGGAAATGGTCACTACCATATGGGTCCGTGCCCACACCCCACTCAAGACATGGAAAGAAAACTGCAGAACCAATAGCCAAGTCAAGATGCGAGTATGTATTGTGTCCTAAGTTATGGTATGTCGGCTGTTTTTTGTTGAAAAGGCATGCTCCTGAAGATGTAAGGAATTTCTCTATCAGGCGACCTCGGGCATCCATTCTAGAGGAGCCCCAAAGAGAGTTGTGCGCATTAAGGTCGCCTGTTATATGTATGGTTCGGGCAGCTGGTCGACCAGCGCCTCGAAGTCAGAGCTCGAAAGTGCATGATCAGGAGGAATGTAAATGGAGCATACCGTTATCAATCTATTGAATATTATTGTGCGAATTGCTACAGCCTCAAGGACAGTGTTCAGAGTGACAGGGTGGCAAGCTAAGGATTTCTGGGCGACAATTGCCACACCTCCAGAAGAGTGCGTGCAGCCAACCCTGTCCTTTCTGAATACCATGTACCTATTTAAGAAATTTGTTTAGAATTGAGGTGGGTTTCCTGGAGACACATGATACTTGGCTGATTGGCATGCAGCATCTCATACACATCGTCAAGATTTTTAAGGAGGCTCTGCAGTTCCATTGGATGATGTTTTCAGTTCCCATTATTTAAATTTAAGAATAACTTGAGTGTGTGTGTGTTTTTGTTCATGTGTCGTCTTTCGGGGCAGTTATTCTAGAATTTCTAGGCCTTTCTGTGGCCTTGGACATCGGAGGCCGCTCCTTGCGCTGCGTTGCAGGCAGGAACGGCGCGACATCCATCTCCTCGTCGGATGCCAGAAGGGTGCCCGGCGGACCAGGCCGCTCTGACATGGCCCCCTTTCGGGAGCCCTTCGTTTAAGCCGCCACTGCCGAGGGCGTCCAGGACAGCAAAGGTGGCACGGGAGGGTGCGGTGGTGGTGGGAGCCGATGCGGGGCCCCCGGTGTCCATCCGGTCGGCACCCTCCAACGCACTGGAGGACGGGGAGGCAGAGGCGGGAGCGGCACCGGTCCCTACAGAAGAGGTTGTCACCACAACCACTGCTGCTTCAGCAAGCGGCGTGTTGACGGATTGGGCTGCCTCAGGCACCCCAGGGGGGTGGGGGCGGCACCAGGTCAGACTCGCTGGACTGCGTCCCTGTGGACACCAGACGCCGCTCCGCCCCCCGGCGAGCCGCGTCGGCGTACCTTCCCAGGGGGAAAGAGGCGAACCTCTTTCGCGCCTCTGGGAAGGTGATGTTCTCAGTGACCTTCATATTTATGATCGCCTTGTCCTGATTAAACTTCTCGCATTTTCGAGAGTAGGCAGCGTGGGGTCCCTGGCAGTTGGCGCAGGTGAGGGTTGATGACGGACAATTATCAGATGGATGATCATGCTGAGCGCACTTTGCGCAGGTCAGGCGACCACGGCAGGAGTTGCTTCCGTGGCCGAACCGCTGGCAATTAAAGAAGCAACGGCGCGGGTTTGGAATGTAGGGCCGGACATTAAAATGTACAAAACCTGCATTGACGTACTCTGGGAGTGTGGACCGGACAAAAGTAAGGATAATGTGCTTGGTCGAAACTACTTTGTCATCCCTCCTCATAGTTATGCGCCTCACAGCTGTCACGCCCTGATTTCTCAGGCCCTCCAGCAGGTCAGCATCTGTCTCATTCATCAGGTCTAGTTCGGAGATGACACCTTGAGTACTGTTCAGGCTCCGGTGGGGTGTCACCCTGATTTCAAGATTGGCTATGCGAGTTTGTTCAAGGAGGATTGGCATGCTGTTGGTTGTGTACTTCAACCAGGATTTCTCCAGATCTTTGTTTTTTCGCGTTATATTTGTCACCAATGATGCCCTCCAGAAATTTTGATATTAGGAACACGGACTGTGATGCAAGAGGCTTTTCTTGTTCACTTGATTCCAACACCAAAAACGGGGGTAGTTATCGGGCTTTGGAAGACTGAGGGTTGGGAGTGGCGGAAATGAACCTTCGGTGGGGCCCCTTTTCAGGGGCCGATCATGTTTGGGGGGGGGGTTTCGATTTACCATATGGCATGTAAAAGAAGCAGGGGACGGGGGTACTTTCTTTGATGATGATGGTTAGAGTTTTTTGGCGCAAGGCCAGCTGGGCAAAGAGCGCCAAACAAAAGTATCTAAAATAAAATAGTGGCTACTAAAGCCAAAACAACAATAAATCAATTAACGGCAATGGTGAGGGTGTGTATAGGGCCAGATTTATTTTGCGTGATAGGAAATGAGGTTTAAAAAAATCACATCTGGGGTACTTTCTTCTCAAACCTTACCCTGATAGCCTGAGAGGTTCCCGAGCTCCCTGCCTGGTAAACAAACAGGGAGCCCATCCGCCGGAGCTTGACCTGGGCTCCGACGGCCACCGTTTGAGGTTTCTGCCCTTCACCTTAAAACTCGTACCACGGTCGGTTACAGCGTGAGTATGGGGCTCGGGGTCCGCGGTGTCGCCAACACCGTCACCAAGATTGCTCAAGGTGCCCCGTGCGGGGGATGTAGAGGGAGCATACCGTTATTAACCTATCATAAATAATTGTTCGAATCGCGACAGCTTCAAGCATGGTGTTTATTTGGATGGTGTGACACGCTAAGGATTTTCGGGCTACTATGGCCACACCACCTGAAGAATAAGTGCAAGTGTGTCTGTCTTTTCGAAAAACCAATAGCTAATCAAGAAGTTATATGTTTACTATTTAGGTGTGTTTCCTGAAGACACATGAGACTTGGCTGATTTGAATGAAGTATCTCGTACACATCATCTAGATTGTTGATAAGCCTCTACAGTTCCATTGAATGATATTTTCTGTTCCCATTATTTACATTTAAGAATGACTGGAGTGTGTGTGTGGTATGTTCATGTGTCGTCTTTTGGGCTGTTACTCTGGGATTGGGCTTTTGGTCCTGTCTGTAGGCTTGGAAGTCGGTGGCCGCTCCTTGCGCTGCGTTGGCAGGCAGGAACGGCCCGACATCCATCTCGTCGTCAGATGTCCGAGGGGTGACCGACGGACCGTGCCCCCCGGCCTTGGCCCCCCCTCGGGAGCCCCTCGTTTGAGCCGCCAGCGCCGAGGGCGTCCGGAGCGCCAGAGGTGGCATGGGTGGTGCGGTGGCGGTGGGAGCCGGTGCGGGGCCCGTGGTGTCCATCACCTCGGTTACCCTCCAACGCATGGAGGATAGGGAGACAGGGGCGGGACCGGCACCGGTCCCGACGGAAGAGGTTGCCACCACAACCGCGCTGCCTCAGCGAGCGGCGCGGTGGCGGGTTGGGCTGCCAGAGGCAACCAAGGGGGGGGGGGGGGGAAGTGGAGGCCAGGGCAGACTCGCGAAGGGTCCCCTCTGAAACCAGACGCCGCTCCCCCCCCCCGGCGAGCTGATGATGATGATGATGGTTTGATGTTTATGGCGCAAGGCCAACTGGGGCAAAGAGCGCCAAAACAATAGTCGTATATGAGAGGTGATACCTTAAACACTAAGTAAAATCAGCAAAAACAAAGTAAAATCACAAAACGACAATGAGCATGGCTGGTGTATAGGGCCAGATTTCATGATGCGTGATAGGAAATGAGGTTTAAAAACTTGACTTCGACAAATACTCAAACACACGTTTCACGAAACAATGGCTTCGTCAACCTAGGAAAAAACGATGGATGTGGGGAATATGTTGTCTGTAGAGTTCTCTGAAGTGTTTGTGTCGTGTTGTGTGAAGTGCCTTGCATGTGATTAGTATGTGCACTACGGATAGGGCCTCTCCGCACCTGCTGCACTGGTCTAGAGATACCCGTCAGCAGATACGAGTGCGTCGCATGGGTGTGCCCTATCCGCAGCCTACCCAAGGCGACTTCTGTGTGTCTGTTGGTGAGTCAGATGTGTACCGTCCCAAGTGTGGCTTTATTACATGTAGTTTGTTGTCTGTCTGTTCATCCAGTGTGGTTTGCCATTCCTACGAAGGTATTGTCGAATTTGTGGCTTAAGGTCACTCTGTGGTAGTATGGTTATATCTACTGTGTCCCTGAATGCAGCACTGCGGCCTTCTGATCCGCAACCTCATTGCCAGCAATTCCAGCATGGCCTGGAACCCAGCACAACACCAGAACAAGTTTTTGGGCATATATAGACATGATAGTGTTGAAAACCATATGGACAATTCTGTTTTTGCATGGCTTGTATGATGCCAATGCGCGCACAACGCTCAAGGAATCTGTATATATGATGGACTTCGAGATTTTGTGTTCAAGAATGTGTTGTGCAATGAGTAAGATGCCATATGCTTCAGCTGAGTAAATTGTGGTGTATGTGCTCATGGTTCTGCATGCATCAAAGTTTGGTCCATGAGCAGCGCAAGACACTATGGTTGCAGTTTTTGATGCGTCACTATAAAACTCTGCACATTGATACTTGTACTGCAGGGAGAAGAAGTGCTGCAAAATTGCAGTTTGTGGTACCCTGGTTTTATCAATATTTATGAAAGACAAGTCACAACACACAGGTTGAAGCTGCCAGGGTGGTAAAACATCAGTAAAGGAAGATGTGTAAATGTCTGAAAAGGAGATGTTGAAATCCGAAGCTTCCTGTCTCACTCTAAGTGAGAATGGCAAAGGAACGGACGGGCGATTTACAAACACTAGTGATGTGGATGCATCATTAAAAACAGGTTTAAAAGGATGGTTATTCATCGATGAAATTTTGAAAGCGTAGAGCAAGTCCATGTACGTTCGTTGGTCCTCAAGGCACCATTTGTTACATTCAACGTATAGACTCTTTGCCGGGCTAGTGCGGAACGCACCCGACGCAAGGCGGAGGCCCAAGTGGAGTACTGGGTCAAGCATTTTTAGTGCGGTTTTTGATGCCGACCCATACAAGACGCTGCCGTATAGTCTAACCGGGGACCCGACTAAGGCGGTAAAGACCCGGAGAAGTAGCTCCTTGTCTGCACCATAGGATTGTTGGGAGAGCACCTTGAGAATGTTTAGTGTTTTTAGGCATTTTGTTTAATTGCTTTGACGTGAGGTATGAACGTGAGCTTGTTATCAAATATGACACCTAAAAACTTGTGCTCCCTTTTAACAGGAATAGATGCACGGCCAAGAGCAATCTCGGGGTCCGCACTCAGGCCGCGCTTGCGGGAGAACAGAACACAAGTACTTTTGCCCGGGTTCAGTTTAAAACCGTTAAGGTCCGCCCATCCAGCAAGCTTCTTAACACCGAGCTGTACTTGACGTTCGCAAATTGACAGGTTACAGGATTTAAAAGATATTTGAACATCGTCTACATAGATGAACAGGAAATGGTTGGTGGCAATGCCTTTCCGGAGGGAGTTCATCTTAACTATAAACAATGTGCAGCTTAAAACTCCACCTTGCGGCACACCATTTTCCTGCACATGTATCCCGGACAGGGATGACCCAACCTTAACACGAAATGTCCTCGTGGACATGTAGCTAGAAATGGTATTTAACATGTTACCTGACACACCAAAGGACTTCAGGTCGCTAAGGATGCCGTCGCCAGGCTGTGTCGTAAGCCTTTCAAGATCAAAGAATACCGTAAGGCAGAACTGCTTATGAGCAAATGCATCTTTTATGAAGGATTCCAACGCAACAAGATGATCGTTGGTGGATCGCCCCACCCTAAAGCCTGCCTGGCAGCTCTCGAGAAGACCGTTGTACTCAAGGAAGTACACGAGCCTGCGATTTATCATCTTCTCGAGCAGCTTGCACAGGCAGCTTGTCAGGGCGATGGGACGATAACTGGCGGGAGAGGAAGGGTCCTTCCCTTCCTTCAGGAACGCCACTACTATGGCCTCCCTCCAAGAGTGTGGAATCTGCCCCGAAAGCCATATTTTATTGTATAGGTGTAGGAGTGTTTCAAGAGTGTCTGGGTGTAGGTGTTGTATCATGTGTATGTAATCTTATCTGCCCCTGGAGCTGAAGGTTTACATGTGCTCAGGGCAACCCTCAACTCATAGAGTGTAAATTCAGAATTGTAACCAGATTTTGACCTGTTAGTGTCATGTAGGGACTTCTTTTCACAAGTATTTTTATGTTTTAGGAAAGTGTTTGTGTAGTGTGCAGAGCTGGAACGTGTTGAAAGTGTTGTGCAAGTGTGTTAGCCTGGTCTTCCAGTGTGTCCCCTGTTGTACTAACCAGGGGCAGGCTGTGTGTCTGTCCTCCTTTAAGGTTACGTATTCGTGTCCAGACTTGTGAGTGTCGGTGTATGAGTTGATGGAAGTGAGGAAGGTGCGCCAACTCTCCCTTTTCGCCTCACGACGCACACGCTTCCCAAGAGCCTTTGCCCGTTTAAAGGAAATGAGGTTATCTGGCGTGGGGTACCGGCGAAAACACCCCACGCCTTGTTCTGGGCCTCTCGCGCCCGCCTACAGTCCTCGTTCCACCAGGCCTCCTTGGGTTGCGGGACGCACTGGAGGCCTGGGGCATGGACTTTTCGGCGGCGTCGAGTATGTGTGCCGTGACGAGTTGGGCTGCTTCCTCCACGTGTAGGTGTTTTATGGTTGTGTGGTGTAGTTTAGATGTTTCTGTGAATGTACTCCAGTTTGCTTTGATTCATTAAACCTGTTATGGGAAGATGGACTGCATGGGCCTTTACCTATGTAAGTTAGGGAAGTGGGGAAGTGGTCACTACCATATGGGTCCGTGCCCACGCCCACTCAAGACATGGAAAGAGAACTGCGGAACCAATAGCCAAGTCAAGATGTGAGTATGTATTGTGTCCTAAGTTATGGTATGTAGGCTGTTTTTTGTTGAAAAGGCATGCTCCTGAAGATGTAAGGAATTTCTCTATCAGGCGACCTCGGGCATCCGTTCTGGTGGAGCCCCAAAGAGAGTTGTGCGCATTCAGGTCGCCTGTTAGATATATGGTTCGGGCAGCTGGTCGACCAGCGCCTCGAAATCAGAGCTCAGAAGTGCAAAATCAGGAGGAATGTAAATGGAGCATACCGTTATTAACCTATCATAAATAATTGTTCGAATCGTGCTACAGCTTCAAGCATGGTGTTTAGAGTGACAGGGATGGTGGCAGGCT
Source organism: Haemaphysalis longicornis (assembly GCA_013339765.2). Classification (NCBI taxonomy): domain Eukaryota; kingdom Metazoa; phylum Arthropoda; class Arachnida; order Ixodida; family Ixodidae; genus Haemaphysalis; species Haemaphysalis longicornis. The sequence goes on along the minus strand of CM023452.1, from coordinate 53,853,916 downwards.
AAGGATTTTCGGGCTACTATGGCCACACCACCTGAAGAATAAGTGCAAGTGTGCCTGTCTTTTCGAAAAACCAATAGCTAATCAAGAAGAAATTTGTTTGTTTAGAATTGAGGTGGGTTTCCTGAAGACACATGAGACTTGGCTGACTGGCATGAAGTATCTCGTACACATCATCTAGATTTTTAAGGAGGCCTCTACAGTTCCATTGAATGATATTTTCTGTTCCCATTATTTACAGTTTAAGAATGACTGGAGTGTGTGTGTGTGTATGTTCATGTGTCGTCTTTCGGGGCTGTTATTCTAGGATTTTTAGGCTTTTCTGTCTGTAGGCTTGGACAGTCGGAGGCCGCTCCTTGCGCTGCGTTGCAGGCAGGAACGGCCCGACATCCATCTCCTCGTCGGATGCCAGAAGGGTGCCCGGCGGACCAGGCCCCCCGGACTTGGCCCCCTTTCGGGAGCCCTTCGTTTGAGCCGCCACCGCCGAGGGCGTCCGGGGCACCAGAGGTGGACGGGAGGGGCGGTGGCGGCGGGAGCCGATGCGGGGCCGGTGTCCATCCGGTCGGCAACCTCCAACGCACTGGAGGACGGGGAGGCAGAGGCGGGAGCGGCACCGGTCCCCACAGAAGAGGTTGTCACCACAACCGCTGCTGCCTCAGCAAGCGGCGTGGCCGTTTGGGATGCCGCACCCCAGGGGGGGGCAGGGGAGGGGTCAGACTCGCGACTGGGTCCCTGTGGACACCAGACGCCGCTCCGCCCCCCGGCGAGCCGCGTCGGCGTACCTCCCAGGGGGAAAGAGGCGAACCTCTTTCGCGCCTCTGGGAAGGTGATGTTTCAGTGACTTTGATGGATGAGAAACTTTTCACATTTTCGAGGTAGGCGGCATGGGGTCCCTGGCAGTTGGCGCAGGTGAGGGTTGATGATGGACAATTGTCCGTGATCATGCTGGCGCACTTTGCGCAGGTCAGACGGCGCTGTGCCGAACCGCTGGCACTTAAAGCCGGCGGGGGTTAGGATGTATGGCCGGGAATGTATCCTGCATTCTGGGTTGAGCGAATTTCTTTGTCTTCCTGCGGTTATGCGCCTCACTGCTGTTACGCCCTGACTTTTCAGGCCCTCCAGCAGATCGGTTTCATTCAGTCAGGTCAGGATCTGAGATCACCTGTGAGCTGTTAAGGCTTCGGTGGGGCGTGACCGTGATGTCAAGATCTGCAATGCGGTGGCAGGGATTTGGCCTGCTGCTGGGACTTCGACCAGTTCTCCCGTCTCTGTTTCTTTGCTTTGGGGAACTGCTTTTCTTTTTCACTCAACCTGGCTTTGGGACTGAGAGGTGGACGGAAATGATACTTCGGTGGGCCCCTTTTCAGGGCCGATCACGGGAGAGCATGTATAGGGCCGGGGGTACTCTTCCACCCTTACCCTGATAGCTGAGGAGGTCCCGGACTGGTCGGCCGGAGCTTGCTGGGTCACCGTTCGGAATCCCAGATCACCAGTACCGTCACCCTCCCCCCCGGCGAGCTGCGTCGGCGTACCTCCCCAGAGGGAAAGAGGCGAACCTCTTCCGCGCCTCTAGGAAAGTTATGTTTTCTGTTACCTTAAGATTGATTATTTTCTTTTCTATTTGGAACTTTTCGCATTTCCTGGAGTACGCCGCATGTGGCCCCTGCAGTTTGCACAAGTGAGGATGTCAGAATTACAGTTGTCGGTGGGGTGGTCCTGCGCGGCGCATTTCGCAAACGTTGTTTTGCCGCTGCAAGAGGTTGTACTGTGCCCGAGCCGCTGGCACTTGAAGAAGAGGCGCGGGTTCGGAATGTAAGGACGAATGGAGCATCGAACGAAGCCTGCATTGATATGTTCAGGAAGTAAGGAACGGTTAAAGGTCAGGATAATATGTTTCGTGGGGATTATGTTACCATCCCTGCGCATCGTGATGCGGCGCACAGCTGTGACGCCCTGATCCTTTAAACCTTCAAGCAAGTCGGCATCTGTTTCCGTAAGATCTGCCTCAGAAATGCCATCCTGGGCGCTGTTGAGGCTCCGGTGGGGTGTGACCCTGATGTCCAGATCATAGATGCGGGTTTTTTCAAGAAGAGTGCGGGCTTGTTGTTCGGCATGGAGTTCTACAAGGATTTCTCCCGTCCTAAGCTTTTTAGCTTGATACTTTCCACCTATTGTGTTTTGCAAAAATTTCGAAACCAGGAATACAGACAGGGAGGCGACAGGTCTTGCTGAGTCAGCTGACTCTATTACAAGGAAACGAGCATAGTTATTCACGGTTGTTGAAAAGACAGTTGTTGGAAGGGGTGGGAATGAAACTTCGGTGCGGCCCCTTTTCAGGGACCGATCATGTTTTGGGGGGGGGGTTTGAAAATGCCATATAGCATAGTATAAAAGCAGGGAGACGGGGGTACTTTCTTCTTTGACCTTACCCTGGTAGTCAAAGAGGTCCCGGAGCTCCCTGCCGGGTAGACAGGCAGGGAGCCCATCGGCCGGAGCTTGACCAAGGCTCCGACGGCCACCGTTTACGGCTTCTACCCTTCACCTTTAAACACGTCGCCACGGTTGGACACGGCTTATGTATGGGAGCTCGGGGTCCGCGGTGTCGCTGCTCACCGTCACCATGAATACTCAAGGTGCCCCGTGCGGGGGATGGTTAGACCCTGGTGGGTAACATTGTAGTAGAACTAGCCAGACGTTTATGTTCGGTGACTGTTTATGCCTACTGAAACGTTCCGTATATACGGAATTATTGGAATACGGAGTTCATACGGAGTATGACGCCCCCAAGCACACCTAAAGGACATGTTAGCTTAATAAACAGTAGAATAACATTATTTCGCGCAATAAAACGTGTTTCGTGTTTTTATCTGCAATATTAAGCAAAATGACGCTCCGTATGTTTTCCGTATACTCCGTATATACGGAATTCATACGGACAATAATTTGGCGGTTCTAGTAAACTTACAGACATAAAATCTGTGTCAAATTATTGGATAAGTATGCACCATTCTGTCCACGTGTGTTTCTCAAACTTATTCCCTGTTTTGTAACGGCTCTGTGTCATTCTAGGAAAGTACTCCGTATTCCCATATTTCCGTATATACGGAACCTTTCAGGAGGGATGTTCGGCGAACACGCACGCAATGTCATGAATGGTCGCGATGGTTTCCTCGCACTGCACTGCAGCACGTGTGTTGTAAATGGTTGTAACCCGGATTTTCAAAAACGTTTTGGATAGGGAAAAAAACCAGGCTCATGCGCGACATCATCGAAGCGGTAAACATTTGTAGAATGGGGCTGGAATGTGTCAGCCCCCCCTCCCTAGCGCTTTGTGATAGAGTTGAAATTCCTGAGGCTATAGAACGTTCCCGCATGGCAAAGTGTTTTATATTTAGATGATTGTATGTATATTTCACGGTTTTGGGGTGGGGTGTATATTCGTTTGCTTGTAGAAATAAACTTTGTTGGAAGTCAGCGCTCATCCTCGTCCGATAACTTGTCTCGTCCTGTGTCTGCCTCATGCTTAGCCTACAAGAATACAAGGTTGATACAGTGGGGGGGTACTACTGATATTAAGGTTCCAAAATAACAGACACAAATCGACGAAAGAAAGAACTCATAATTACAATTTAATGCAACTGACGATAGGAAGATAACAGCAATAACTCAGGGCAATAATTTGAAAATAGGTAAATGAAACCTAAGGAAAGGTGGACCTTAATTAGTTATATTAACCAACTATTTGCATGCACAAATACTCAAAAAAGGAAACAATATACATAAGTACATTAAATGACCCGTCAAAAGGGCCAAAGTGCAATATTTCCCAAAAGGCGACAACTGGGCAATTCGTCAGTAAGCCGTAATAACGGAAAAAGAAAACGTACTGACAAACTTTCAAAGACAATATTGGCTCACTTGTAAAATGAACAAGAATTCACACACACACAACACAGACTCACAAAACAAAACAAAAGGTTACAAAAATCAGGGGTTAGGGGGGACAAGTTTGATTCACCCTAATGCATAAACAAGGCTATATAGCAGTTGCATGTTTGTTCTCACGAAAGTTATCTGAATGCCTAGGAGGGTGTGTTGAAAATGTGAAAGCCTCTGTGTTGCAATCTAACAATCTCCTTACTGTTTGGCAGAAAATTTTGTCATAATGCCTTGCCTTGCTAACCCTTCATACTATAACTTTTCGCGCGTAGCAAGTTACGTTTTATATTCTTTTGTTTTCAGATCCAAAAAATGCGGGCTGGGGACTTTGAGTACTTGACGAAGCCCAGGGGCAACATTGGATCGTATGCACACACCTGTTCTTTTAACATAAAATTTTTCTTTCCATTCCACAAACGTTGACTCCAAATAGAAAGACAGGATATCCAGGATTTCCCTGGGCTTAGCAACATTTTTCTAGGCAAAGTGGATCGACGAATCGAACACAACCTAGGGGGGGTGGCCACAAAAATTGTAAGGTACGTCGACGATTTCATGGTGTTTGTACAGTCTGATAGCCTTTACTGCAGAGTTCGTGATGTTCTGTGTCTTTTTGAGCAGTTGGTCGTGGGCTGAACTTTACAGGAGACCTACCGGAAAAGAATGAACTACAGTTCTTAGACTTAAGGCTTTTTTGTGAAGACAAACACGTTTGCTGGACGTACGTCCCGCGCTCAAAGAAGCCCATATGAAAGCCAAAGAAGTCATACTCTGCGCACTGAAAGGTAGTAAAGATGGGAATTGCTGCTTCGTGTCTGCGTTCAGCCATTACAAAATCTTGTTCTGATAGAGTATCCACAAGATTTCATACTCAATTCGATAGACTAAAAAAGGCTGGTTTTGAAGATTCCGTCGTGCAGAAGGTTGTTCACAAGTTAATAAAGTGTGTGAAGTCTAATTGGGCGACCAAGGAAAAGGACAACGAAACACATCCCACAAAACATGCAGTCATTCCCTACGTGCATGAGTTGGCGCATGGGTTAAAGAATGTTCCCAATAGGTGTGATGTCAGAGTGGTTTTCTCGGCTCCGAATAAAGTGAACAGTGTGCGTGGCAAAATAGACAGGTTGTTATCAAATAGTAAAAACTTCCCAAGAAAACAAACTGCGGAGTAGAGCACAACTCCCCTTTTCTTCGTTGTGCAACGTGTGTTGTTTATTGCTTACCGTTGAATTGTAACCATATTTGCGTGGGTCAGACTGGGCGATGATTGAATACACGCCTACAAGAGCATCGAAGTTCATTAAAGTCGAAGGATGGCTCTAACCTGGCGAAACACTGTTCTGAGTGTGGTTGTACACCATTTTTTGCGATGCTTCAGTTTTATCAAAATATCGGGACAAAACCACCAGACAAGTTATAGAATCATTCAATATTAAAAGGTGTGGCGAACGATGCGTGTGCGCCTCCTCCCTCAATTTCACCGACAAGGAATACACCTATCTGTGTCACACGTTGCGGAACTAACCCTTTGGTTTATGTAGGGTTGTGTCGCTTTTTCACGTTTTTGGGTACTATATGTTTGGCGTGTGTTTTATCTTTTTCTGCCGCATGTGCCTCGGCAACAGTTAGTCTTGTCATGGTTCGTATAATAGGGGAGGGAAACCGGACCACGTGTACTCTGGATGGTATATATGTGTGTGTTTTTCGATAAACGAGTAGTTGCGAGTAAGCGCCGTGCTGTCTACGTCTTCCTCCGTCCCTGTTTTCTTGAGCGCTTTTGTTTTCTACCAAGATGAACACCTACCAACTAGCCCAACTTTCTGTTCTTCTGCAGTATAGGGTCTCTCTCTCTCGCGACGGGAGCATGAAAAACCCTGCGACAGAGAGGGCGGGTGACGTGGTCCACCGAGCCTCCCATTGGCCGCTAGACATCACGTGGTCCCCGCCAATCCTAGCAACAACGAAAGGTACTCCGCGGACAGGTATTGGGGGGGTCCTCTGTATATCTTGATAGCTTGCGATCGACAGTCACTCTGCGGTCGTCGCAGGTCCCCTGCTGCTCTCCGTCCTGCCCGCCGTCTACCGCTCCTTGTCCTGCCTGCCGGCCTACCTGCCCACAGTCCAGCCAGCCGCCGACCCCATCGTCCCTGCCGGCCTCCCTGCCCGTAGTCCAGCCAGCCGCCGACCCCATCGTTCTTGCTGGCCCGCTGCTGCGCCCGCAGTCCAGCCAGACGCCGCCGTCGACCTTATCCGGCCTGCCGGCGTACCTCTTGGCCGCCGCCTGCCGACTCTGGTCTCATGGCCCCGCTGGGCATGCCCTTCCAAGACAAGCCAGGCCTGGCACCGCAAACCTAACAAGCCCGCAGCGGCCCACCTGCCTGGCCATGGAGGCGGCGGCCGTCATCGGTGCTGCCACAGCGTGGCCTACGTGGGCGCCCCGCAGCAGCCCCCACCGCCTCCAGCCACCCCGGCCGTGCAGCCACCGGCGCGGCCACGCAAGCGGCGCTGAACGGTGTCCACGTGGGTCCACCTGGTGCGGCCTACGGACGAGCAGGGGTGCTACGTGTCGACGCAGAAATAGAAATTTCAAAGAAAGGGTGAGGTCGGCATGGCGGAAGAGAAGCTGCCGGCAGTGTTCAAGGGGCACCCTACCTGCGGCCCCGGCACAGCTTGGCGCCGCGCCGATAGACATGAGCGCTCCTGAGCGCCAGGCTCCACTGGTCGCCCTGGGCCCGCCCGGCCCCCCGTTGCCTCCGCCCGGACTGCCTGCCCCTGGTCTTCCTCCGCCCCAAATCGCAGCCATCGTGGAGGCGCTGCCGTCGAGCCAGGCTTTTGCCGCGGCCATTGCGGCGCGGGTGTTCGCCACTCCCGCTTCGGCCGTGGCCGAGCTCGACGAGGTCTTCCTCGCACCCGCAGAACCTAGCGACCAATAATATAGCGACCAATAGGGCTCGGTCTTGAGGAGGGGGTATGTGGGGATCCTCCGTATCCCTTTTCATCCTCCTCCCGGGAGGGCGACCTTCAAACGAGGGCGCTTCCTCTCGCCGCATGTGACGTCACCTCGCAGACCGACGCGCCGCCGGGCACCAACTGCCCCGCCGCCGCTGTCGCTCCTCCTCAACCAGGAACAGGCCTCCTCTCCTCCGGGCCTTATAACCGTGACGCGGGCGTTTCGCGGGTTTCCCTTTGGCTTGGGCGCTCGGAAAGGAGATGGAGGATGGAGTGTGGGCCCGGAGGAAAGCGGCTCATCCACACCCTCGCCGCCACCCGTCCGGACCCGGGCCCCCGACCAGAATCGGACGCGGGAGGTAGGCTAGTCCAACCACGCCGGCAGCCACCGTGTCGGCTCAGCCGTCGCGGCCCGCTTGTGGCCTGGCCTTGAGGCGCGCGTTGATACAGTGCATTTCTTAACCCTGCCTTGGCGTTTATTATACGCTGTACCACTCGGCCAATAAATCTCCTGGTTCGCCCCGACCCTATGGAGCCTATCGTCGCCTCTGTCGGTGAGTCGAACCCGTCGCGGCGTCTCCCTTGTGGACGCCGCGAACGTATCTGGGGCATTTTGGATGGGTCATTTCTGGGCGTCGGGAAACACCCACGTGTCCCACTTAGGCCCGCATGGGCCCATCTAGCCCATAGGCGTTATTTCCGCCTTTGACCACGTAATTTTTTCCCGCGTTTGTTACTAGCCCAGACGGAGGAGGGTGGCTGCCGGTACGAGACAGAAGCCAAATTTGCAGCGCTCACTTTGTTGGCAAAGCAAAGAGATCGGTTGCCGGTCACCCTGCGTATGTGACGTCCATATTCCCGCGTGCTACGGGGAGAGGCGACGGCATTACAGCAGAAACGAAGCGCGAGGGATATCAGCGGTAAGTGCACATTTTCTGGTTTGTGCGCGTGAAGCTGTTTGTGCCCGCATTGCGTCGGTAGGCTTTGATAGCGAACCGCCGTGATGAAACAGAAAATTGTTTTGGATCGCTAAAATCAGTTGTAACAAAATTGCTGCGGTAAACTGCGTAGCAATGCGTATTGCTTCCTGTGAATGTCTTTCGGTGTTTACCGTTGGAGTGTCTCTGCCACGTCTCGGCTGCTGCGGCAGAGTCGTTTGGCTCAAACACCACGCCTGAGGAACGCGCAGATTCAGAATCGCCGACAACCTGACAACGCACCGCCAGAGGCGCCAGGGTATTACACCACCTTAGCTTCAACGGTGAGCAGCTGGTCTGATTGAATTAACCGTGTGACTGGTTTGTTTAGTACAAATATCTTTGCTGTCACGAGCATTCACTGGTGGCTCCCAGCGACCCCCGCGACCTTACTGTGAGTACTCCGTGCATGGAGCATGACTGGAGGACCTAGCCAAGAGAAATTTCTTTTTTATGACAATGGGCCTGACCAGGACTCTAGGGTGTTCGTTTTTGGAACAGCTGCGTGCTTGCGGCTGCTCTGTGAAAGCAGCACATGGTTCATAGACGGAAACTTCCACTTAGAGCCGAAAGAATTTCTGCAGGTGTACGCCATCCTTGTTTTGCTGACAGAATGCCCAGTGTGTGCCCTGTACACACTGACGACAAGAAAGACGCAAGAAACGTACGAGGAAAACTACTAAGCGCGATTGTGTCTGACTGCGAGTCGCTGGGACTCCCCCCAGCTCCGGATGTTGTGATGACAGACTTTGAGAAAGGGGCGATTTATGATGTGAAAGCTACTTTTGGGGATGGCACACGCACAAAGGCCTGTTTTTTTTATTTGTGCCAAAGCACATGGCGAAAAATTCAGGAACTCGGGATCGTTGTCCAACACAAAAAAGACGCTTCATTCCGCGCTTTTCTTAGAATGCGCGACGGACTAGCTTACCTGCCAGAGGAGGACATTGAGGATGGCCTGCTCATGCTACGTGGCCTGGCTCCAACCCTGGCTAACGAACTGGTAGAATAGTTTGACGCCACGTACAGGTGCCGTCAGAAGTAATTCGAGCATCGGAGCTGTGGCGTACCAACGCGACAAACAAAATGACGAAATAACGACATCACGCATGCGCGCCTGCCGACGGCAATAGCGCACTTATATATCTTAAAACACTTCTTTTAACCGGTCTTCCAGCATTCTTCGCAGCATACCGGTCTCGGCGATGGTGCTAATACCAGAGGCACGTCTGACAACGTCTTTGGCACACTTCCAGCGCGCCCAAGCTGCCGGAGAAGCGGCGCTCTCACAGGGATCTGCAGTGACTCTTCTTTTTCTTCAAATGTTTTTATGTGTGTATAATATCAGGGCCGTCGCCGAGACCAGTATGATGCGAAGAATTCTCGAATACTGGTTAAAAGGAGTGTTTTGAGATATATATGTGAGCTATCGCCATCGCCAGGTGCGCATGCGCGTTCTCACCCTTTTGTTTGCCGCCGGTGCAGCTACACGGCGCTCCTATGCTATTAGGCCACAGCTCCCGTGCTCAAATTACTACTGACGGCACCTGTACGTGACTGCTTCGTACCGCCCATTAACCAGGGTCATTGGTGCCACTCATTTGAGCCCCTACCTGCCAGATTCCCACCTTAAGTGTGGAACGTACACCAAGCCACGGTGGAAGGTAGCCACCGACACAATAATTGCCAAGCATGGAACCGACGACTTCGAAGCCTGGTTGGGTATAGCCACCCGACTGTGTGGAAAGCAATTGATGCACTTCTTTTAAAGGAATCATCGATCTCCGCAGCGATTGCTCAAGCATCGGTCGGAGTCGCACCCCAAAAAAGAAAGTAGTCGTCAGCGGTCCCAATGCAGCATCGTATTGATTCTTTGTGTACTCCTGTTACATTGTAAATATATGTAACATGTGTAAATAAACTATGTAACATTGAGTAGTTTTCTGCGTAGTATCTTATCGTCATTTATCTACACGGACTGCATAAATTAAATCATAGGCGTGCTTAGAGGCTCTAGTTTGGGGATGCCTACTTTATATGAGGCGTTTTTTTTTCGAAATCAGCCAAATCCACCTGACGCGAATTTGAGAAAAAAAAGCGGAAGTTTGTTACTGGACCTAAATGCAACTCTGTCATAGCTATTAAATGATATGTTTGGCATGTCGGCTAAGAGGTTTATGGCCACAAGTATTTAAAAATTATGCGGTGAATTTTAGCCAAATTGGGATGATAAGTTTGGATTTGGCTCGTATTGTATTGGAACACTCAAGTTATGCGGCATTTTTATGAAAACTTAATTTAGATTTACGTTCAAGAATGTGCCGCTGAAGGTTTGAGCGAAAAGGCATTATGCAACAGGGCTTCGAGAACAGTAGAACCGTACATGAAGAGCGGCTGAGTCCTCTTGGCAGCATTAACAGCCAAGAGTTCAAATTCTTTCGTAGGATAATTTTCTTCTGGAACGCTTGAAGACACTCACGAAATAAGCAATCTCTTCAATGTGTTGCCAATAATATACAGAACGGTTCACAGGAACGCTGCTCATATCTTACCTTAATGAAGTGGTTCGCACCCACAGGAAGGGGGGTGACTCCAGGGCTTGTAAGCGGCGGCTAATTAGTGAACTACTAAAATGGTAAATATTGGAGTAAAAAATAAATGTAACCAGAATTATTCCGTAGGGACTGGTTAAAACGAGATAGAATGATTGATATCTCTCAGTTCTATCTCATTCAATTTTTCTTCGACGTCTGGTGAAAGATCTTTCGCCGATCTCTTAATTGCCATCAGAATTTATGATAAGGCAGCCCCGAAAGCACAAAAAAAACTTAAAACGCCCATGAAAGTCCGAACAGTCAACCCAGAAGCAAACTCCCATTGGGCAGATGGCTTCGGGTAATTTTGATCAGTCAAACGTCAGCATCTGTCTTATTTTGATATGAACTATGATCTGCGTACACGTTTGCAGGGCGTTTTGTTTCCTATTTTCGTGCCACCTCTTTTTAGGGGAAAGCTGCCGAGTTTTTTTTCTTTTCACTGCAGTTTGATGATAGTTGGGTTTTATTGGCGCAAGGCCGACTATGGGCAAAGAGTGCCAAAGAAGAAGTTACTGAATTGTGATGAGACCGTACATACTAAAACATGTGACTAAAAGTAAAAGTGATGCTAAACAAAAGACAATGGAGATGGCTGGTGTATAGGGCCAGGATGATTACACGTGATATGACAAGAGCTGCAGAAAGTTCACCTCAGCTAAAAACTTAAAAACACGCTGACTAGAAAACATGGGTTCGTCGGCTAAAAAATATGATGGGTGCAAAGGAATTGTCGTCTGTATAATTCAGGGAAATGTTTGTGTCGTGTTGTGTCAAGTGCCTTGCATGTGATTAGTATGTGGACTACGGATAGGCCCTTTCCACACCTGCTACACGTGGGTCCCGTGGGTCCCGAAGTTCCAGTGAGCAGTGGGAGTGCGTCGCGTGTGTGTGGCCTATCCGCAGCCTAGCCAGGGCGACTTCAGTGTATCTGTTGTGTGAGTCAGTTATGTAGCGTCCCAGTTGTGGTTTTATTACGTGTAGTTTGTTGTCTGTTTGTTGACTCCAGTGTAGTTGCCATGTGTTACGAAGCTGTCGTCTGATGTGTGTCTTTAGGTCGGTGTAAGGTACCGTTGTAATGTCCACTGTAGTCATGAGAGCAGCATCACCAGCCATTTGATCGGCGGCCTCATTGCCAGGGATTCCACAGTCCACAGCCTTGGTACCCAGCATATAGTTATTTCAAGATTTCAGGCATATGCAGTCATTAGTACCTTGAAAAGACATTGATCACATAGTTTTTAGATGACGTTCCTAATGACAGTGCCATTTGGTCGGCGGCCTCATTACGCGGGATTCCACAATGCCCTGGTACCCAGCATATAAAGTTATTTAAACATTTCAGGCATATGCATACATTAGTACCTTGAAAAGAGCATTTATCACATAGTTTTTAGATGACCTTCCTAATGACAGTGCCTGTACAACGCTTTGAGAGTCTGTGTACACAATGGACTTGGGAATTTTATGTTTGATGATGTGGTTTGAAACGAGTAAAATGCCATATGCTTCTGCCGTGTAAATACTGTTATGAAAATTCATTGTTTTGCTTACTCTAAAATTTGGTCCGTGCGCTGCACAAGATACTGTAGAACCAGTTTTCGACGCGTCGCTATAGAATTCTGCACACCTGAACTTGTCCTGCAGGAACAGAAAGTCCTGCAGAATTGCATTCCTGGGTACCCTATTTTTTTCTACAAGAGTGAATGACAGGTCGCATGATACAGAACGAAGATGCCATGGTGCGATGAAATTATGAATGGGTGTCTTGTGCGTGTCTGAAAGGGGGACATTGAGTGCAGAAGCCTCCTCCCTAACTCTGAGAGAGAACGGTAAGGGAATAGATGGCCAGTTTAAAAAGAGTTGTAAATTTGATGTATCGTTCATGGTGGGATTAAAAGGATGGTTGGTCAGAGACACGATCTTGGATGCATACAACAGGTCATCATACTCCCGCTGATGCCCTAGGCACCATTTGTCGCACTCGACATAGAGACTTTCAACAGGGCTAGTGCGGAATGCGCCACATGAGAGGCGAAGGCCAAGATGCAGCACTGGGTCGAGCTTTTTCAGTGCTGTTTTTGTAGCAGACCCATACACGACACTGCCATAGTCGAGCCGAGACCCCGCCAAGGCCGTGTAAAGGCGCAGCAGGAGTTGTTTGTCGGCCCCATAAGATTGATGTGAGAGGACCTTAAGAATATTCATTGTTTTTAAGCATTTGCATTTGAGCTGTCTGATATGCGGGATGAATGTAAGCTTTTCGTCGAATAAAATGCCTAAAAACTTGTGTTCCTTGTTCACAGGAATCGACACGCTGTTAAGAGTAATGTCTGTGTCTATGTGGACCGCGCGCTTTCTAGAGAACACAACGCAGGAGCTTTTTACAGGATTCAATTTAAAACCATTCTTGTCTGCCCAGCCGGCAAGCTTCTTGAAGCCCAGCTGGACTTGACGTTCACAGATGGACATATTACATGATTTAAAAGATATCTGCACGTCATCTACATACATGGTGTAAGAAATTGTAGGCGGGAGTGCCTTCCCAAGGGAGTTCATTTTTACTATGAAGAGAGTGCAGCTCAACACTCCACCTTGCGGCACGCCATTTTCTTGCACGTGTACCTTTGACAGTGCAGAACCAACTCTGACGCGAAAGGTTCTCTCCGACAAATAGACAAATAACTAGCAAGGGTGTTAAACATATTACCAGAAACACCGAATGACTTCAGGTCAGTAAGGATCCCATAACGCCAAGCGGTGTCATAGGCCTTTTCTAGGTCGAAAAACACAGTTGATGATGATGATGGTTTGATTTTATTGGCGCAAGGCCGGCATGGGCAAAGAGCGCCAAACACAAAGTTATTTGATGAGGAGAGAACGCGAAATAAAATCAGTTAAAACACTATGAGCACGGCTGGTGTAAAGGGCCAAGGTGAAGAACAAGAGTGGTTAAAAGATAAATAAGGTGGCTGGTGTATAGGACCAGGGGTAAAACTATGAGTGGTATGAGATGAGTTGTAAAAAGTGAACTTCTGATAGGAACCTAAAGGTGCGCTGAACAGAAAACATGGCATCATCTCCTAAGAAGTATGACGGGTGTGGTAGAATATGTCGTGTGTTTAGTTGTGGGAAGTGTTTGCGTCGTGTAATGTCGAGTGCCTTACATTGTATGAGGATGTGGATCACGGTTAGGGCCTCTCTGCACCTGCTGCACAGAGTTTTTGGAGATCCTGTGAGCAGGTGGGAGTGTGTTATATGAAAGTGGCCTATCCGTAACCTAGTAGGGGAACTTCAGTGTGTCTGTTGTGTGTGTCAGTCGTGTATGGTCCCAAGAGTGGCTTTATTATGTGTAGTTTGTTGTCTGTTGATTCCAGAGTGCTTGCCATGTTTCGTGAAGGTGTTGACTGATGTGTGGCTTGAGGTCAGTGTAGGGTACTGTTGCTATGTCCGGTGTATTTGCATGTGCAGCAGCAGCGGCCATCTGATCAGCGGTCTCATTTCCCGCAATCTCAGAGTGGCCTGGAACCCAACACATGATCACCTCGAGATCATGATCAACACATGTTCAACACAGTTAAACAGAACTGCTTCTGAATAAAGGCATCCTTAATATATGACTCTAGTGCCACAAGGCTTTTTTTCTACAGATGTTTTGTGTTTCATGAAAGTGTTTGGGTTGTGTGCTGAACTAGACACGTGTTCGAAGTGTTTGCAAGTCTGTTAGCCTGGTCTTCCAGTGTGTCCCCTGTTGTGCTAACCAGGGGCAGGCATTGTGTCTGTTGTCCTTTGAGCTTGCGTATACGTGTCCAGACTTTGTGTGTGTCTGTGTATGAATTAATGGATGTCAAGAAGGTGTGCCAACTCTCTCTTTTTGCCTCACAGCGCTCACGTTTTCCAAACGCCTTGGCCCGTTTGAACAAGAGGAGGTTACACGACGTGGGGTACCGACGGAGGATACCCCACGGCTTGTTCTGGGCCTCTCGCGCCCGCCTACAGTCCTCATTCCACCACTGCGTCCGCTGGTTGCGCGGGGCACCAGAGGCGTGGGGAATGGACTTTTCGGCGGCGTCGAGGATGTGCGAAGTGAGCAGTTGGGTAGCTTCTTCAACGTGTAGGTGTGTTATGGGCGTGTAGTGTAGTTTGGATGTCTCTGTAAATGTATACCAGTTAGCTCTTGCTTCATTAAACCTTTCATGGGAAGATGGACTGCTCGGGCCAGTACCTATATGCGTTAATGAAGTGGGGAAATGGTCACTACCATATGGGTCCGTGCCCACACCCCATTCAAGACATGGAAAGAGAATTCCAGAACCAATAGCCAAGTCAAGATGTGAGTATGTGTTGTGACCTGTGTTATGGTATGTAGGCTGTTTCTTGATGATGATGATGATGATGGTGAGTGTTTAATGGCGCAAGGCCAACGAGGGCAAAGAGCGCCAGAGACAAGGTTATTTAATGAAGTGAAGTGGTTAGCACAAAACGGTAGGTTAAATACAAAAACGTGTCAAGCGAACATAGTAAAATCAATTAAAGATAATGGTGATGGCTGGTGTATAGGGCTAGTTTGATTATGCGTGATAGGAAATGAGGTTTAAAAACTTGACTTCTGACAAATACTCAAACACACGTTTCACGGAAACAATGGCATCGTCACCTAGAAAAAACGATGGATGTAGGGGAATATGTTGTCTGTAGAGTTCTCTGAAGTGTTTGTGTCGTGTTGTGTGAAGTGCCTTGCATGTGATTAGTATGTGCACTACGGATAGGGCCTCTCCGCACCTGCCGCACTGGGGTCTAGGAGATCCCGTCAGCAGATACGAGTGCGTCGCATGGGTGTGCCCTATCCGCAGCCTTGCCAAGGCGACTTCTGTGTGTCTGTTGTGTGAGTCAGTTGTGTACCGTCCCAAGTGTGGCTTTATTACGTGTAGTTTGTTGTCTGTCTGTTCGTCCCAGTGTGTTTGCCATGTTCTGCGCAGGTGTTGTTTTATGTGAGGCTTGAGGTCTGTATATGGTACGCTTGTTATGTCGACAGTGTTCCTGAGTGCAGCAGCACCGGCCCTCTCGTCCGCCAACTCGTTCCCAGCGATCCCAGCGTGTCCTGGGACCCAGCAGAGGAGCAGCCGATGCTTCTCCGCATACACCGACATGATAGTGTTGAATACAAGATTAATTATGTGGTTTTTGGGGGGTTTATGCGATGATAATGCGCGAACAACACTCAAAGAATCTGTGTAGATGATAGAATTGGGAATTTGATTTTCAAGGATATGTCGTACAATCAGTAAAATTCCGTACGCTTCTGCTGAAAAAATTGTTGTGTGCACGCTCATGGTTCTGGCTGCGTTGAAATTTGGACCATGAGCAGCGCACGACACCATAGTGGAGGTTTTAGAAGCGTCACTGTAGAATTCAGCACGTGGGTATTTGAACTGCAAAGAAAGAAAGTGCTGAAGTATTGCAGCTCGCGGTACCCGATTTTTGTCAAGCTTTATAAAAGAAAGGTCACAGGACACAGGGCGAACTTGCCAAGGCGGTAAAATGTTTAAAGAGGATGACCTGTACACGTCTAAAAACGAAGCACTCAGATCCGAGGCTCGCTCTCTCGCTCGAAGTGAAAAAGGCGGAGTAACGGACGGGCGATTTACAAACAGCACAGATGTGGATGTATCGTTAAGGACAGGATAAAAAGGGTGGTTATTCTGAGATAAAATTTTAAAAGCATAAAGTAAGTCCATGTACGTTCGCTGGTTCTCAAGGCTCCACTTATTACATTCAACATATAGACTCTCGACAGGGCTAGTGCGAAAAGCACCCGACGCAAGCCGTAGCCCCAAGTGTAGTACTGGGTCAAGCATTCGCAATGCTGTTTTACTCGCCGACCCATATACCACACTGCCATAGTCCAAACGAGACCCAACCAAAGCAGTATAGAGCCGTAGTAGGAGTTCTTTGTCAGAACCATACGAATGGTGGGAGAGAACCTTCAGGATATTCATTGTTTTAAGACATTTTTGTTTTAGTTGTTTCATATGAGGGATAAAGGAAAGTTTTTCATCAAGAATTATACCGAGGAACTTGTGTTCTTTTTTGACCGGAATCGAGACACCATTCAGTTTGATGTCTGGATCTGGCCTGATCCCACGCCTTTTGGAAAACAAACACAAGTGCTCTTGACTGGGTTCAGCTTTAAAACCGTTCTGATCTGCCAGCCTGCTAGTTTGTTGACACCAAGCTGGACTTGGCGTTCGCAGATTGACATATGCATGATTTAAAAGATATTTGCACATCATCTACATATATTGTACAGGAAATGGGTTCGTGGCAACGCCTTTCGAAGTGAGTTCATCTTGACAATGAACAATGTGCAGCTCAAAACGCCGCCTTGAGGCACGCCGTTTTCCTGCAGGAAAACATTTGAAAGGACAGTGCCAACTCTCACACGAAAGGTTCGCTCCGCCAGGTAGCTACGAAGTGTATTAAACATATTTCCCGAGACACCGAAGGCTTTTAGGTCGCAAGTATCTCGTATCGCCAAGCGGTATCGTAGGCTTTCTCAAGATCAAAAAAACACCGTAGCACAAAACTGTTTATGGACAAACGCATCCTTGATATACGACTCAAGGGCGACGAGTTGGTCGTTTGTAGATCGCCCCACCCTGAAGCCGGCCTGGCAGCTCTCGAGAAGACCATTGAACTCTAAGAAGTACACAAGTCTCCTGTTGATCATCTTCTCGAGAAGCTTGCCCAGGCAGCTTGTGAGGGCGATGGGTCGATAACTGGCGGAGAAGAAGGGTCCTTACCCTCCATTCAGGAACGCAACTACAATAGCCTCCTTCCAACATTTTGGGATGTGCCCGAAAGCCATATTTTATTTTATAGATGTAGAAGTGCTTCAATGTGTGTCCGCGGTTGTAGGTGTTGTGTCATTGTGTATGTAATTGTTGTCTGGGCCTGGAGCTGAGGGTTTACACGTGCTCAGTGCAGCCCTCAACTCATAGAGTGTAAATTCAGAATTGTAACCAGATTTTGACCTGTTATTGTCATGTAGGGACTTCTTTTCACAAGTATTTTTTATGTTTCAGGAAAGTGTTTGTGTAGTGTGCAGAGCTGGAAACGTGTTGAAGTGTGTGCAAGAGTGTTAGCCTGGTCTTCGAGTGTGTCCCCTGTTGTACTGACCAGGGGCAGGCTATGTGTATGTTGTCCTTTAAGTTTGCGTATTCTTGTCCATACCTTATGTGCATCTGTGTATGAGTTTAATGGATGTAAGGAAGGTGCGCCAACTCTCGTTTTGCCTCACGGGCGCACACGTTTTCCGAACGCCTTGGCCCGTTTGAACAAATGAGGTTTCCCGACGTGGGGTACCGACGAAGGATACCCCACGCCTTGTTCTGGGCCTCTCGCGTCCGCCTACAGTCCTCATTCCACCACGGCCTCCGCTGGTTGCGCGGGGCTCCAGAGGCGTGGGGAATGGACTTTTCGGCGGCGTCGAGGATGTGCGCCATGAGGAGTTTGGGTAGCTTCTTCAACGTGTAGGTGTCCTATGATGTGTGGTGTAGTTTGGATGTCTCTGTAAATGTATTCCAGTTAGCTCGTGCTTCATTGAACCTATTATGGGAAGATGGACTGCTGGGCCTTTACTATGTATGTGAGTGAGGTGGGGAAGTGGTCACTGCCATATGGGTCAGTTCCCACTCCCCACTCGACAAGAGGAAAGAGAACTGCGGAGCCAATAGCCAAGTCGAAACATGAGTATGTGTTGTGACCTATGTTATGGTATGTAGGCTGTTTATTGTTGAAAAGGCATGCTCCAGAAGATGTAAGGAATTTTTCTATCAGGCGACCTCGGGCATCCGTTCTGGAAGAGCCCCAAAGAGAGTTGTGAGCATTAAGGTCGCCTGTAAGGATGTTATGGTTCGCGCAGCTGGTCAACCAGCGCCTCGAAGTCGGAGCTCGTAAGTGAAACATCAGGAGGAATGTATATGGAGCATACCGTTATCAACCTATTAAATATTATCGTTCGAATTGCCACAGCCTCCAGGATAGTGTTCAACGGTGACAGGGTGGCATGCTAAGGATTTCCGGGCGATTATGGCCACACCGCCAGAAGAGTGTGTACAGCCAACCCTGTCCTTTCTGTATACCAGGTAACTATTCAAGAAATTTGTGTTCTTGGAATTCAGGTGTGTTTCCTGAACACACATTACACTTGGCTGATTAGCATGCAGAATCTCATAGACGTCGTCAAGATTATTTAGAAGGCCTCTGCAGTTCCATTGAACGATATTTTCTCTTCCCATTATTATGTATTAGAGCTAATCGGAGTGTGACTATTTATGTAGGGTCTTTCGGGGCTTGCACTCTTGGACGGGGTTTCTTTACCTCCTCTGGAGGTTTAGATGGAGGGACCCGTTCCTTCCGCTGCGAAGCAGACAGGAAGGGTCCCACATCCAAGTCATCATCTGATTTGGAAGGGGTACCCGGTGTACCGGACCCCCCGGACCTGGCACCTTTGCGGTGCCCTTCGTTTTGGCCGCGACCGCCGAGGGCGTCAGGAGCGCCCCGGGTGGCACAGGCGGTGCGGCGGAGGTGGGAACTGCTGCGGTTTCCTCCAGCTCCATCTCCTCCGGGCCCCTCGCATGTGCTTCGGGCCGGTGGAGAGGAGGAAAACAGAGGGTGCAGCAGCATCCCCAACGGACGTGGATGCCACCACAGCCGCTGCTGACTTAGCAGGCGGTGCGGTGGCGGGTTGGGCCGCCAGAGGCAACCCAGGGGGGGGCAGAGGCGGGACCAAGTCCGACTCGCGGTACTGGGTCCCCGCCGAAACAAGACGGCCGCTCCGCACCCCGGCGAGCTGCGTCGGCGTACCTCCCCAAGGGAAGAGGCGAACCTCTTTCGCGCCTCGGGGAAGGTAGATTGTTCTCAGTTACTTTCACGTGGATGATCTTTTTTCCTGGTGAAACTTTTCACAGCTACGGGAGTATGCCGCGTGCGGCCCCTGGACAGTTTGCGCAGGTGAAGGTGGTGGAATCACACTTTTCAGTGGGTGGTCGTGTGCGGCGGCATTTTGCGCAGGTCTGTTTGCCGCTGGCAAGAATGTTAGTGGTTTAGTGGTAGCGTGCCCGAACCCGCTGGCACTTGTAGCAGCGGACGCGGGTTAGGTATGTTCGGACGTACACCACACCTAATGAAAGCAGCATTGATGTGATCAGGAAGTTTTGAACTGCTGAATGTTTACATAATGTGCTTGTGGGTATTTCTACATTGTCGCGACGGATGGTCATTCTCCTGACAGCTGTTACGCCGTGATCCTTCAGGCCTTCTAGAAGGTCGGCCTCTGTTTCAACTTAGCAGATTGGTTGAGATATCACCCCCTGCGAGCTGTTGAGGCTGCGGTGGGTGTGACAGTGATGTCCAGATTGCCATGCGGGTTTGGGTCAGGAGATATTTGTGCTTGCTGCTGCGTCTTGACTTCAACCAAACACTTCGCCTGTTCGTAGTTTTTTTTTGTCCTCGAAAGATTTGCCAATAGTTCCTTCAAGGAACTTGGAGACGAGGAATACAGATTGGGAGGGGAGACGGGTTTGGATTTGTCTATTGATTCAAGGACCAAAAAAACGGGGATAGTTGTCATGTTTTGGAACGTTGATAGTTGGGTAGGAGTGGAAAGGAAACTTCGGTGGCGGCCCCCTTTTCGGGGGCCGATCACGTTCTGGGGGGGGGTTTTGAAAATTCCATATGATACATTGGAAAGTCAGGGAGACGGGGGTACTTTCTCCTTTGACCTTACCCTGGTAGTCAAAGAGGTCCCGGAGCTCCCTGCCTGGTAGACAGGCAGGGAGCCCATCGGCCGGAGCTTGACCAAGGCTCCGACGGCCACCGTTCATGGTTTCCTAACCCTCCACCTATAAACACATTGCCACGGTTGGATCCAGCGTATGTTTGGGGGCTCGGGGTCCGCGGTATCGCCAGTACCGTCACCAAGATTGCTCAAGGTGCCCCGTGCGGGGCACTTAGGGCGATTGGCCAAGAAGAGTTTCCTAATTTCTTTAGCACCTTACCCACTTAGGGCGATTGGCCAAGGTAATCTGAATCACGCGTCCACCCGCCCAGTCCGTCCGCACCACATACCCACTTAGGGCGATTGGCCAAGAAGAGTTCCTAATTTCTTTTAGCACATACCCACATTAGGGCGATTGGCCAAAAATCGGGCGTGAGAAGGGCAATGCACCCGCTTAAAGGAGTACTGACACGAAATTCAAAGCTGAGATCCGCTCTAGCAATCAAGTACAACGACAACACAAATAGGTGTCTGTGCACGGCACATACCCACGTGGGGATTGGCCAGGAATTGGGCGTGAGAAGGGCTAATGCACCCGCTTAAAGGGTACTGACACGAAAATTCAAAGCTGAGATCCGCTCTAGCAATCAAGTACAACGACAACACAAATAGGTTGTCTGTGAATAAATGCATCTTTCTTCTTTGTAGTGTGTGTGTGTTGTGATCTCTCTTTCGCGAACATTACCGAACCGCGCAAATTCAACTCCCTGCATTCGCACTTTCACATTCTTCCCTCGGGAAATGCGGGAATTTTTGTGTTCAAGAATGTGTTGTGCAATGAGTAAGATGCCATATGCTTCAGCTGAGTAAATGGTGTGTGTATGTGCTCATGGTTCTGCATGTATCCAAAGTTTGGTCCATGAGCAGCGCAAGACACTATGGTTGCAGTTTTTTGATGCGTCACTATAAAACTCTGCACATTGATACTTGTACTGCAGGGAGAAGTGCTGCAAAATTGCAGTTGTGGTACCCTGGTTTTATCAATATTAATGAAAGACAAGTCACAACACACCGGTTGAAGCTGCCAGGGTGAGTTGGATGAAACGTCAAGTAAAAGAAGATGTGTAAATGTCTGAAAAGGAGATGTTGAAATCCGAAGCTTCCATGTCTCACTCTAAGTGAGAATGGCAAAGGAACGGACGGGCGATTTACAAACACTGGTGATGTGGATGCATCATTAAAACAGATTTAAAAGGATGGTTATTCATCGATGAAATTTTTTAAAGCGTAGAGCAAGTCCATGTACGTTCGTTGATCCGCAAGGCACCATTTGTTACATTCAACGTATAGAATTTTTGCCCGGCTAGTGCGGAACGCACCGGACGCAAGGCGGAGGCCGAAGTGGAGTACTGGGTCAAGCATTTTTAGTGCGGTTTTTGATGCCGACCCATACACGACGCTTGCCATAGTCTAACCGGGAACCGACTAAGGGGTAAAGACCCGGAGAAGTAGATCTTTGTCTGCACCATAAGATTGGTAGGAGAGGACCTTGAGAATGTTAGTGTTTTGAGGCATTTATGTTTAAGTGCTTTGACGTGATGTATGAACGTGAGCTTGTTATCAAATATGACACCTAAAAACTTGTGCTCCCGTTAACAGGAAATAGATGCACCGGGCCAAGAGAAAATCTCAGGGTCGCCACTAAGCCCGCGTTTGCGGGTAGAACAGAACACAAGTAGTTTTGGCCGGGTTCAGTTTAAAACCGTTAAGGTCCGCCCATCCAGCAAGCTTTTTAACACCGAGCTGTACTTGACGTTCGCAAATTGACAGGTTACAGGATTTAAAAGATATTTTGAACATCGTCTACACAGATGAACAGGAAATGGTTGGTGGCAATGCTTTTCGGAGGGAGGTAATCTTAACTATAAACAATGTGCAGCTTAAACTCCACCTTGCGGCACACCATTTTCCTGCACACTGTATCCCGGACAGGGATGACCCAACCTTAACACGAAATGTCCTCGTGGACATGTAGCTAGAAATGGTATTTAACATGTTACCTGACACACCAAGGACTTCAGGTCGCTAAGGATGCCATATCGCCGAGCTGTGTCGTAAGCCTTTCAAGATCAAAGAATACCGTAAGGCAGAACTGCTTATGAGCAAATGCATCTTTTATGAAGGATTGCAACGCAACAAGTTGATCGTTGGTGGATCGACCCACCCTAAGCCTGCCTGGCAGCTCTCGAGAAGACCATTTGTACTCAAGGAAGTACACGAGCCTGCGATTTATCATCTTCTCGAGCAGCTTGCCACAGGCAGCTTGTCAGGGCGATGGGACGATAACCTGGCGGGGAGAAGAAGGGTCCTTCCCTTCCTTCAGGAACGCCACTACTATGGCCTCCCTCCAAGAGTGTGGAACTGCCCGAAGCCATATTTTATTGTATAGGTGTAGGAGTGTTTCACGAGTGTCTGGGTGTAGGTGTTGTATCATGGTGTATGTAATCTTATCTGCCCCTGGAGCTGAAGGTTTACATATGCTCAGAGCAACCCTCAACTCATACAGTGTAAATTCAGAATTGTAACCAGATTTTGACCTGTTAGTGTCATGTAGGGACTTTTTTTCACACGCGGTTTTATGTTTCACGGAAAGTGTTTGTGTAGTGTGCAGAGCTGGAAACGTGTTGGAAGTGTTGTGCAAGTGTGTTAGCCTGGTCTTCTAGTGTGTCCCCTGCTGTACTGACCAGGGGCAGGCTGTGTGTCTGTTGTCCTTTAAGATTACGTATTAGTGTCCAGACTTTGTGAGTGTCGGTGTATGAGTTGATGGAAGTGAGGAAGGTGCGCCAACTCTCCCTTTCACCTCACGACGCAAACGCTTCCAAGAGCCTTTGACCGTTTAAAGAAAATGAGATTATCTGGCGTGGGGTATGGGCGAAGGACACCCCACGCCTTGTTCTGGGCCTCTCGCGCCCGCCTACAGTCCTCGTTCCACCAGGGCCTCCTTGGGTTGCAGGACGCACTGGAGGTATGGGGCATAGGCTTTTCGGCGGCGGTCGGTATGTGTGCCGTGACGAGTTTGAGCTGCTTCCTCCACGTGTAGGTGTTTTATGGTTGTGTGGTGTAGTTTAGATGTTATTGTGAATGTACTCCAGTTTGCTTTGATTCATTAAACCTGTTCTGGGAAGATGGACTGCATGGGCCTTTACCTATGTACGTATGGGCAAAGAGCGCCAAAGAAGAAGTTACTGAATTATGATGAGACTGTAAGTACTAAAACATGTGACTAAAAGTAAAGGTATGCAAAACAAAAGACAATGGAGATGGCTGGTGTATAGGGCCAGGGTGATTACACATGATATGACAAGAGCTGCAGAAGTTTACCTCAGCTAAAACTTAAATACACGTTGACAGAAAACATGGTTCGTCGGCTAAAAGTATGATGGTGCAAAGGAATTGTCGTCTGTATATTTCAGGAAGTGTTTGTGTCTTGATGTGTCAAGTGCCTGCATGTGATTAGTATGTGGACTACGGATAGGCCCTTTCCACCCCTGCTACACGGGGGTCCCGAAGTTCCAGTGAGCAGGTGGGAGTGCGTAACATGTGTGTGGCCTATCCGCAGCCTAGCCAGGGCGTTAGGGAAGTGGGGAAATGGTCACTACCATATGGGTCTGTGCCCACACCCCACTCAAGACATGGAAAGAGAACTGCGGAACCAATAGCCAAGTCAAGATGCGAGTATGTATTGTGTCCTAAGTTATGGTATGTAGGCTGTTTTTTGTTGAAAAGGGCATGCTCCGGAGGATGTAAGAAACTTCTCTATCAGGCGACCTCGGGCATCCGTTCTGGAGGAGCCCCAAAGGGAGTTGTGCGCATTAATGTCGCCTGTTAGGATGTATGGTTCGGGCAACTGGTCGACCAGTGCCTCGAAATCAGAGCTAGAAAGTGCATAATCAGGAGGAATGTAAATGGAGCATACCGTTACCAACATATTAAATAATATTGTTCGAATTGCTACAGCCTCGAGGACAGCGTTCAGAGTGACAGGGTGGCAGGCTAAGGATTTCCGGGCGACAATTGCCACACCTCCTGAAAGGTGTGTGCAGCCAACCCTGTCCTTTCTGAATACCATGTACCTATTTAAGAAATTTGTTTGTTTAGAATTAAGGTGGGTTTTCTGGAGACACATGATACTTGGCTGATTGGCATGCAGAATCTCATACACATCGTCAAGATTTTTAAGGAGGCCTCTGCAGTTCAACTAGATGATGTTTTGTGTTCCCATTATTTAAATTTAAGAATGACTAGAGTGTGTGTGTTCGTGTGTGTTCATGTGTCGTCTTTCGGGGCTGTTACTCTTGGATTAGGCTTTTAAGGCCTTTCTACTGGCTTGGCCGTCGGAGGCCGCTCCTTGCGCTGCGTTCCAGGCAGGAACGGCCCGACATCCATCTCGTCGTCGGATGTCCGAGGGGTGCCCGACGGAGCGGCCGCCCGGACTTGGCCCCCCTCGGGAGCCCTTCGTTTGAGCCGCCACCGCCGAGGGCGTCCGGAGCGCTAGAGGTGGCACGGGCGGTGCGGTGGCGGTGGGAGCCGGTGCGGGGCCCGTGGTGTCCATAAACTCGGTACCCTCCAACGCACTGGAGGATGGGGAGACAGAGGCGGGAGCGGCACCGGTCCCGACGGAAGTCATTGCCACCACAACCGCTGCTGTCTCAGCAAGCGGCGTGGTGGCGGGTTGGGCTGCCAGCGGCAACCCAGGGGGGGGGGCAGAGGGACCAGGTCAGACTCGCTGAACTGGGTCCCTGTGGAAACCAGACGCCGCTCCGCCCCCTGGCGAGCTGCGTCGGCGTACCTCTCCAGGGGGAAAGAGGCGAACCTCTTACGCGCCTCTGGGAAAGTGGTGTTTTTCTGTTACCTGATGTTGATTATCTTTTTTTTCTCTCTGGAACATTTCCACACGTGCGGGAGTACGCAGCATGAGGTCCATGACAGTTTGCTGCACAATTATTGTTCAGCCTGGCAGTTATCTGTCTCATGATCTTGCGATGAACATTTAGCACACGTTGTTTTTCCACGACAGGAGGTGGTGCCATGCCCGAACCATTGGCACTTGAAACAGCGCCGCGGGTTCGCGATGTACGGCTGGACAGAACAATGAATGAAACCTGCTTTGATGGATTCGGGGAGTGTGGAACGGTCAAATGTTAAGATTATACGCTTTGTCATGATTGCTTATCATCTCGCCGCATGGTGATGCGCCTCACTGCCGTCATGCCCTCGCCTTCAGACCTTCGAGCAGATCGGGCTTCTGTCTCATTTATCAAATCTGGCTCAGAAATCACACCCTTAGAGCTATTGAGGCTACGGTGGGGTGGTGTGACTCTGATGTCCAGATCTGCCATGCGATTCTGGGTAAGGAGGCTTGTGGCTTTCTGGTGAGTGTTCACCTCGACCAGGACTTCGCCGGTTCTCAGTTTCTTAGCTTTGAAAGACTTGCCCAGGATGCCTTTAAGGAATTTGGTGATAAGGAACACTGACTGGGAAGAGATAGGATTCGACTTGTCAAGAGATTCAACAATCAAGAATTGCGGATAGTTATCTGGCTTTTGGGGTGCAATTGTTGGCAAGGGTGGGAATGTAGCTTCGGTGCGGCCCCTTTTCGGGGGCCGATCACGCTTGGAGGGGGGTTTGGAAAATGCCATGTGATACGTTGGAAAGCAGGGAGACGGGGGTACTTTCTTCTTCGACCTTACCCTGGTAGTCAAAGAGGTCCCGGAGCTCCCTGGCTGGTAGACAGTCAGGGAGCCCATCGGCCGGAGCTTGACCAATGCTCCGACGGCCACCGTTTACGGCTTCTACCCTTCACCTTTAAACACCTCGCCACGGTTGGACACGGCTTATGTTGGGAGCTCGGGGTCCGCGGTGTCGCTGCTCACCGTCACCATGAATACTCAAGGTGCCCCGTGCGGGGTGCAGAGCCAATAGCCAAGTCAAGATGCGAGTATGTATTGTGTTCTAAGTTATGTTATGTCGGCTGTTTTTTGTTGAAAAGGCATGCTCTTGAAGATGTGAGGAATTTCTCTATCGGGCGACCTCGGGCATCCGTTCTAGAGGAGCCCCAAAGAGAATTGTGCGCATTAAGGTCGCCTGTTAGTATGTATGGTTCGGGCAGCTGGTCGACCAGTGCCTCGAAGTCAGAGCTCGAAAGTGCATGATCAGGAGAGATGTAAATGGAGCATACCGTTATCAACCTATTAAATATTATTGTACGGATTGCTACAGCCTCAAGGACAGTGTTCAGAGTGACAGGGTGGCAGGCTAAGGATTTCTGAGCGACAATTGCCCCAACTCCTGAAGAGTGTGTGCAGCCAACCATGTCCTTTCTGAATACCATGTACCTATTCAAGAAATTTGTTTGTTTAGAATTGAGGTGAGTTTCCTGGAGACACATGATACTTGGCTGATTGGCATGCAGCAGCTCATACATGTCGTCAAGATTTTTAAGGAGGCCTCTGCAGTTCCATTGGATGATGTTTTCATTTTCCATTATTTAAATTTAAGAATAACTGGAGTGTGTGTGTGTGTGTGTTTTTGTTCGTGTGTCGTCTTTTGGGGCTGTTATTCTAAGATTTCTAGGCCTTTCTGTCGGCTTGTACATCGGAGTCCGTTCCTTGCGCTGCGTTGCAGGCAGGAACGGCGCGACATTCATCTCCTGATCGGATGCCAGCAGGGTGCCCGGCGGACCAGGCCCCTCGGACTTGGCCCCCTTTCGGGAGCCCTTCGTTTGAGCCGCCACCGCCAAGGGCGCCAGGGACACCAAAGGTGGCACAGCAGGTGCGGTGGCGGTGGGAGCCGATGCGGGGCCCCCCGTGTCCATCCGGTCGGCACCCTCCAACGCACTGGAGGACGGGGAGGCAGAGGCGGGAGCGGCACCGCTCCCTACAGAAGAGGTTGTAACCTCAACCGCTGCTGCCTCAGCAAGCGGCGTGGCGACGGATTGGGCTGCCTGAGGCACCGTAGGGGGGGGCGCAGGAGGGACCAGGTCAGACTCGCTGAACTGCGTCCCTGTGGACACCAGACGCCGCTCCGCCAACCCGGCGAGCCGCGTCGGCGTACCTCCCCAGGGGGAAAGAGGCGAACCCATTTCGCGCCTCTGGGAAGGTGATGTTCTCAGTTACCTTCACATTAATGATCGCCTTCTCCTGCTTAAACTTCTCGCACGTTCGAGAGTAGGCAGCATGGGGTCCCTGGCAGTTGGCGCAGGTGAGGGTTGACGATGGAAATTATCAGATGGATGATCATGCTGAGCGCACTTTGCGCAGGTCAGACGACCACGGCAGGACTTGGTTCCGTGCCCGAACCGCTGGCACTTAAAGCAGCGGCGCGGGTTCGGAATGTACGGACGAATGGAGCATCGGATGAACCCTGCGTTAATATGGTCAGGAAGTGAGGAGCAGTTGAAGGTCAGGATAATATGTTTCGTGGGGATTATCTTATCATCTCTACGCATCGTGATGCGGCGCACGGCTGTGACACCACCCTGATCCTTTAGACCTTCAAGAATGTCGGCATCTGTCTCGTTAAGAAGATCTGCCTCAGAGATCACAACCTGCGAGCTATTCAGGCTGCGGTGGGGTGTGACCCTGATGTCCAGATCGACCATTTTCGTCTGACCAAGAAGTGTGGTTGCCTGCTGCTGGTTTTGTACCTCGACGAGCACTTCCCCTGTGCGTTGTTTTTTGGCATTGTAGGTTTTCCCAATTATTCCATCAAGGTATTTTGTAATCAAAAAAACTGATTGTGAAGCAAGAGGGCGGGCTGTGTCAAGAGATTCGATAACAAGGAAACGAGAGTATTTGTCTGGCTTTGGGAAGCTCATGCTTGGAAGTGGTGGGAAAGATACTTCGGTGCCGCCCCTTTTCAGGGACCGATCACGTTTGGAGGGAGGTTTTGAATTTTCCATACAGCATAGAAAAAAAAGCAGGAGATGGGGGTACTTTCTTCTCAAACCTTACCCTGATAGCCTGAGAGGTCCCGGAGCTGCCTGCCTGGTAAACAGACAGGGAGCCCATCCGCCGGAGCTTGACCTGGGCTCCGACGGCCACCGTTTGAGGCTTCTACCCTTCACCTTTAAACACATCACCACGTAGGTTACAGTTATGTTGGGGGCTCGGAGTCCGCGGTGTCGCCAACACCGTCACCATAAATACTCAAGGTGCCCCGTGCGGGGACATGAATTTCCAAAGTACTTTTCAATGTACCCTTGGTTGTGTCTCCCCTGCATGTTTCGTTTGGCAAACGATGGAGGGCTCCACGCGGCAAAGTTAAACATCATCCTACAACAGGTAAGAAAGTCTTCCCAGAGAGCAGTCATGTATGAATGCCCGGCGTTCCTCTAGAGTCAAGTGGCAGAGCCGAACTCACAATCGTCTAAAAAAAGAAAACATTTAACCAATTGCCCACATCATAAAATGCCTAACCAAAAGAAGAGCAGGAAAGAAAGAAGTAATGGTAAGACTCATTCAGCCAGTGATCCGGATATTGCAGAGCCTACCGTACCACAAATTTACCCACATCGAAGAAAATCAAAGAAACACCATCATAACAACAACACACAAGGCAGTCCTCAACCTCACAATATTGACCGTGAGACGAACCGACAATAGGTGGACCACGAGTGGAACAAAATGGACACCCAGAGACGGACCTAGAAGCGGAAGCTCATTACTTGATGGAGAGATGAAATAGCAGCATTCAGAGACAAAGAATGGACTCGGACATTGCCGGACTAGAGCGGTTAATGTCAATAGGAGATGCCTCCGTCCTGCGGTCGACCTAAATAGGATGTTGATGATGACACGATGATGATGATGATGGTTGGATGTTTATGGCGCAAGGCCAACTAGGGCAAGAGCGCCAAAACAATAGTCATATATGAGGGTGAAACCTTAAACACTACGAACAGTCAGCAAAAAAAGTAAAATCACAAAACGACAATGAGCATGGCTGGTGTAAGGGCCAGGGAGTGATCACGCGTTGTTTTGTTGTTGTGTTGTGTTTTATGGTGCATAAGCAACTAAGGCTATCATGCGCCAAACAAAAGGTTTTGTGTTTTTTGTGGATAATAACCGATTGCTTTATCTTGTTATAGCTTGTTTAGAAGTGTAGCTTCTTTTAAAAAAACTAAAGACAGAGGGAAGTTTGACAACAGCATTCTCTCCTAGAAGTAGGCTGGGGTGAAATGGAATTTTGCTCGCTGTAGAACAGCCTAAAATGTTTTTCCTCAAGGCCTCGAATTTCGTACATGAGAATAAGATGTGATTTACTGTAAGTTCCTGGTCACAATCTTCACATCTCGGTTTGTCTTGTTTCATAAGAAGAAAGTTATGTGTAAGATGTGTGTGTCCAATGCGGAGACGGCATAAAATCACTTCTTTAGGCGTTTCTTCATGTCTGCTTGATTCCCACTCTTCTATCGTGGGTTTAACCAGGTGGAGTTTGTTGTCGATTTCCTTATCCCATGAGGACTGCCAAGTTTCCCTCAGTTTGCTCTGTATAAATTTCATGCAGTCGCTGTGAGGAATCTGTACTGTCTCTATTGTTCCGTTACCCGCCTGTGCGGCACATACGTCGGCTCTCTCATTTCCTTTGATTCCCACATGGCTAGGGACCCAGCACAACTTAATTTCCTGTCCTTGTGTTGTGAATTGTTACCAAATTGTGTATTATTTCTCCTACTAGAGGTTGAGCTGCATTTTTGTATTGCACTGCTGTGACTGCGCTGAGAGAGTCTGTATATATAATACTGCGTTAATTTTATTCCTCATTAGCCTTTCTACCGCCACAGCAATGGCATAACATTCAGCTGTGTAAACCGAAGCGCACTGGGGTAGCCTGATCACCTTTTCCCATTTCCCTTGCACTACTGCACTCCCAACATAGCATGATGTTTTGGAACCGTCTGTGTAAAATGAGGTGTAGTCTTTGTATTTTTCGTTTAGTGCCAAAAATTCCTGCAAAATATGTTTCTTGCGGTGTCTGCTTTTTTTGAAGGCGTGTTAGTGTGAAGTCACATGTTGTAGGAAAACTAATACCAAGGGGGTAGTTGGTTCTGTCTATGGGAAATTTGAGGTAATGTGTGCAGCGTAGTGAATTCTTGGCATCTCTCTTCAAACCGAAGAAGCAATGGTCTGATAGCTTGGGGTTTATTATTGAACAGTGTTCTAGATGGGCATTTTGTAACTATGGGGTAACACAGATGTTTCGGCAGTGAACGGATCTTTAGTACGTATGAGCATGTGAGCATTGTTCTTCTATATGTGAGTGGTGGTTCATTGTTTTCTACGTAGAGGCTGTTTATTGGGGATGTCCTATACCGCCCCAGACGAGAGACGTAAACCTAAATTGTGAACGGGATCCAATCGTTTCAAGTAGGACTGTCTCGCGGAGCCATAAACAATGCTACCATAGTCTAGGCAGGAGCGAACAACGGAGCGATAAACTTGTAGAAGGCATGATCTGTCGGAACCCCAGTGTTTTCCGTGACAGAACCTTAAGTATATTTAGAGCTCGCGAAGCTTTCTTTTTAAGCATATTGATGTGGGGCAGGAAAGTGAGTTTTTTGTCGAACATTATGCCTAGAAATTTGTGTTCGTTTTGTATGGGTAAGTCGGTTTCCTTGAGGTGTAGGGTCGGATTGGTCTGTAAGCCTCTTTTGAGAGAGAAGAGAATAGCCACTGTTTGCGTGCTGAAAACTGGAAACCATTTCTGTCTGCCCATGTTGTCAGTTGTTTATAGTCAACTGTACTTGTCTCTCGCATGTTGCTACATTGGAAGATGTACAAGCAATTTGAAGATCATCAACATAGACAGAGTACATAATCGACTTTGGAATTATTTTGCATATGGAGTTCATTTTTACAACGAACAGTGTTGTGCTTAGAATACACCCTTGAGGGACCCCGTTCTCCTGTACAAATGTTCTCGAGAGGGTTGAGCCCAGGCGTACTTGAAATGAACGGTTTGCCATGAAGTCATTCAGGCAATTCAACATTCTTCCACGGATGCCTAACTCTACTAAATCCCGCATTATTCCAAACCTCCACGTAGTGTCATAAGCCTTCTCCAGATCAAAAAAGACAGCAAGACAGTGTTGTTTGTGTATGAATGCTTCTCGTACGGTATTTCGAGGCGGACAAGATGATCAGTTGTTGAGCACGCCTTTTTAAACCCGCACTGGTGAATGTCAAGAAGTTCGTTTGATTGTAGTACAAAACTTAGCCTGGTATTCACGACAAGTTCAAAAGTTTTGGCTAGACAGCTCGTGAGGGCTATTGGTCTATAACTACTTGGGGAGGTTGGCGGCTTTCCGGGTTTGAGTAAAGCTACAATGATGCTTTTTTCCAGGCTACCGGCATCCTTCCCGATAACCCAAACTTTATTAAAAAAACTTCAGAAGTACTTCTACAGAAGGACCCGAAAGATGTGCGAGCATTTCATAATGTATATCATCTGGGCCGGGTGCAGTCTGCTTACCGGCCGATAGAGGCTCTCTTCAATTCTTGGAGCGTTATTAAACTATTATAAGGTTCGTTTATACCACCGTGTGTTGGAAGTTTTTGTTTCTCTACAGTGTGTTTGTATTTTAAAAATGCTTCTGCATAATGCACAGAACTGGAGACGCTGGAGAAATGTTCTCCCAGTATATCCGCCTGCTCTTCTAGGCTACTTTGTACACCAGGTGCTGTTAGAAGAGGAACTGTAAAAGGGGAGTACGTGCCATTGAGTTTCCGAACTTGCTCCCACATTTTTTTTGATGTGACTGAGCTGTTTATAGACGAGACGTAATTTTTCCATGAATCTTTCTCGGCATTCCGCCGAATGTATCGGGCTTTAGCTCGTTTCCTTTTAAACTCTAATAAATTTCTTGCGTTGGATACCTTCGCAAGACTCCCCATGCTTTGTTTTGCTGCTTTTTGGCTTCCTTACACTCTTGTGGTCCACCATACTTTGTTGTTTGTCTCACCATTCCCGAGGACTGTGGAATAGCTAAGCGTGCAGCCTTAAGAATGCAAGATGTAAACCTTTCATTCAATTCGTCGATGCTCAGTGTGTCCGAAAAAACTTGGTCTAAAGTAGCTTCGGAAGTAAAAAGACCCCAGTCGGCAAACTGAAGTTTCCACCTGCGTGGTTTTGTCGGGATAATTGGTTGGTGATGATGATGTTTACGCTAATGATTACAGGTAGATGATCGCTCCCGTATGGGTTATCAATGACATCCCACTTAATCGCTAAAAAACACTCGGTGAACTAAAGGATAAATCTATGCAGCTCATTTTCCCTGAGCTTGAGGAGCAGTATGTAGGTTTTGCCGGTGTTTAAAAGACAAACATTATTGGATAAAATAAAATCCTCTAAAATCTGCCCCCTTGCGTCAGTAGTTTTTTCGCTCCCCCAAAAAGAAGAGTGGGCATTAAAATCGCCAACTATTAAAAAAGGCTCCGGTAGTTTGGTTTACCAAGTCTTCAAAATCTTGCAGTGTTACTGTGAGGTGTGGGTTCAATGTACACGCAGCACACTGTTAATTGTTTTAAATGCAAGCAGGGTGACCGCCACTGCTTCTAGCCTAGTTTTAAGTTTGTGTCTTCTCGAGTTGCTATGCCATTTGGACAATTATTGCCACTCCGCCCGAGAGCCTACTCGCCTGCTCTCGGTCGCAGCAGCGAAAGACCTGGTAACCTTGAGTATATTATGGTGTTTAGGACCTAAGTTTGTTTCCTGAACACAAACGGCTACAGGAAGAGTGTGTGGCGAAGATGTCTTTGATGTCATTTAAATTATTTAAAAGTCCTCTGCAATTCCAGTGGACAATGAATGCCATCGGCTTTTTTTGGTGGGGTGAAAACTAGGTTTTCGGTCCTGTGATTCGGGGCTTTGTTTCTCTTTATGTTGTCTAGGGAGTTCCGCCGCCCATCCGACGTAGAGGGCGCAGAACCTCCTTCGATGTGTCCATCGTCTCTTCGGAGACGCTGGAGGGTTCGTGCAGAACGCACGTGTGTCGAAACTGTTTGACCTCACCGTGTGGGGTGAGGCCTTGGAGACTGCCGAACCAGAGGTCCGTGCAGCCCGCTTTGGAGGTGGTGGCGCAGCGCTAGCTGCTTCCACCGGGGGCGCGGGGTGCCTTGCTGGAACCTTCACTCTGTGTGGCTTCAGCAAGCGCCGAAGACCGCTGTGATGCTGCGCCCTGTTGCCACCACAACGGAGTAGGGTCGCGTATGCGCCGAGGAGAGTCGCCTCCGTGCTTCGCGAAATGTCAGGTTCTCTGTTACTTTGAGTGTTATTATCTCTTTTTCTTTTTTCCATGCAGGGCAAACACGTGAGTACGCTGCGTGGTTGCCCTCACAGTTTACACAAAGATATGTTTGGGCTTGACAGTTTTCAGGAGGGTGTTCATGAGAGGCACATTTCGCACATGTCTGTTGGCCCCCGGCAGTTCAATGAGCCGTGGCCATAGCGTTGGCATTTGTAGCATCGCCGTGGGTTGGGGATGTAGGGTCGAAGTTTCATTTTGGTATAGCCCACCTCCACAGATTCTGGGAGGATGCTTGATGCAAAGGTGAGGACGATATGCCTTGTCTGAATTTCTTTGTTTTCTCTTCTGATTTTGATACGGTAGACATTTGTCACATTTTGTTCCTTCAGACCTTCTAGAAGCTCTTCCTCGGACACATACTTTAGGTCGTCATCTGAGATGACTCCGCGGACTGTATTTAGTGATCGGTGCTCACTGACAGTTACAGGAATTTCTCCGAAAGAAGTTAACGCTGAGAGCTTGTCGAGCTGATGTTTGTAAAGTACTTCGAGTAGAAGGTCTCCATTTGCAAGCTTCTTGATCTTATAGCCTTCCCCAATGGTGGCAGTTAGGGTCTTTGCGACTAGAAATGGCGACGACAAGTCGGGCCAGTCTTCTCTTCGTCACTGCTGTGTATTACGTGGAAGCGTGGGAAGTTGGCAACGTTCTTCGTGAAAAACTGGGCGGTTGCATCGGTGCCTCCTCTTTACGAGAGGGATCAGATGGGCGAAAAAAGGAAGCCATAAAATTGAAAAAACTGTTCGGCCATGGTGCCAGCCACCCACCATG
This sequence comes from Haemaphysalis longicornis, assembly GCA_013339765.2. NCBI lineage: Eukaryota > Metazoa > Arthropoda > Arachnida > Ixodida > Ixodidae > Haemaphysalis > Haemaphysalis longicornis. The sequence goes on along the minus strand of CM023452.1, from coordinate 53,819,539 downwards.
GAGCCCAACAAGGGGACGGGACATGAACTCGTGACCAAGTCATGCCTACGCCAGCTGTACACCGCGACTATAACCAAATATGGCTGAACACAGGGTTGTCCGCCACACAAGGTTAACCCTAGCCGCCAGGAAAAAAGGACACTGAGAAAGAACGAACGACAGGAAAGTTGTTAGAGAGAAGATAGGAAAGTGAAAAGGTTGAAGGGAGGACAGGAAAAGGCGACTGCCGATTCCCCCTGGCGGGTCAGACCGAGGTGCCGTCTACGAGAAGCGAGGCCAAAGTGGTGTGTTGCCTTCGCCAAGGGGCCTTAAAGGTCCAAGCACTCGCGTCGGCTCAACCACCAGGACCCTCTTTTCCCCGGTCACGGCGCTGCCACTACGGCTAGACGTGGGTGCTCGGGGTCCGTGGTGTCGCACAGTACACGCAAACATCTGCTTTAGCAGATGCCCCCTGCGGGGTGTATAGACTTTTGTATTAGTGGCCATTTGATAACCTACCAAGCAGCACCTCCATGCCCGTGACATAGCCTGAAACCTCACTGTACCAGAACACAGTAAGATAACCTAACAAGACAAAGAAACGCTCTTCAATGCCCTTTCTGTGCTGGCAAGTTATGAAATGGTCACGGTTAATGATCGCAGCTCCTTTTCCAACCCCATTATGATGTGGTTTTACCGTAGTATTTCCATCTCCAAAGCATATTCTCCAGGGGTACACCAGTGAGGAGTGATAGGCGGGAGGAACAACTTACCAAGCCCTTCAGCTCCGTGAGAAACTTGTGCAGTTGGTATGCACCAGCCAGGGTTTGCTTCCTGGAATTTAAAGGAGATTCACCCTCAGAGTTTTGAACCTTTACAACGGTGAACCTCAACTCACAGTGACAGCACTGTCGCACACAACCACCCCATGCACAAGGCAAATCCGGAAAACAATAGTGCCAGCGAAGGATAAACCAGACAAGCGCCTCGTTCTGTTATTAGCAGAGCATAAGTGCAGGCTACCTTGTCTGGTCACCAGAGCAAGAACAACTGCCACATTTGTAATAATTACCCTTCAAGCGTGCCTGAACAGACATGAGAGCAATTACAACCTTGGTTCACTAGTATTTAGCACCTTTTTTTTTGCCATCCTAATGCTGGGCTACAGCACAATAAAGCAGGGCATAAATTAACTGACATCTACATCAACTCATCATTTTCACTCTTTCCTCGACATCAAAAGGGCCACAATCAAACTCTCCTGCCACTCCGAGAAGAGTTTTCAATCGAGTACTGTCGCAACAATATCCCGCGGGGCGGTGTCAATGACAGGAGGCGCCTCTACTGTCCCCACCTGTTGTTGCAGAGGCCCATGAGCCGCTTCCAGTTCTCCTGCACCTCGACCACCTTGGATCGGATCGGGGAGGCCAGCTCACCGTGCTTCTTCATCAGCCGCTCGCAGTCCATCTCGTGGTCCTGCAGGCAATCCAACAGAGCATTGCTACAGACCACTTGTTGTTCTCAACTATGAGCATCCTTTCTGAACTTCCAAAAGAGACAGGGGGAACCCGTATGCTGACGTGCATCGTAGTGTCGAACAATCTGCTCTAAAGTTGCCCTACTCAACACCAGCCTTTTGTGTGTCTGGATTTTTTCCATGGCCCCAATGTTGTGCCAAAAAGCCGACTTTACACCAAGCTCTATGTAAAGATTGAACACGCATGCTACGTGGTAAAGTCACTTTTTGAGCTGTTGGCGAGGTTTTGGCATTATGGAGAAAAAGGTGGGAGACAGTTTCGTGGAACCTCTGAAGTGCCCTTGCAGACCCCTTGAGATTTGCCGACCGCTTTTCGAGAACCACTGCAGTATAACCAAGCCACCCGGCCTACGGAAAATACAAATAAGAGTGGAATTTCGATAATGTTGATAAGAGGACAGGGTTTCACAACTGTACCCGCTTAATTAGGACAGAGCCACAGAAAACCTTGAATGAAGGAGCAGGTCGAATGAGCTTTAGATGAAAAAAGAAGCCATGCAAGTCTGTGAATTTGCAACAGAAATTATTGTCATGTAATAGGATCATTGTCAACAACTTCCATCATTCTTGCACAAATTTGGTTATAACAAGGGTTCTCTTCCATTTTAGAAAGATCAAGGAACAGGATTAAAAAGCTTCCCACTAGCAACTGTCGTGAAAGTGCAGTACTTCTCAAAACAACGCAGTTAAATTTAGGCAAGGTCCTAATCTTTCACTTTAACAAGTACGGTATCAGCGTATTAACTTTTATCAGCCACCAATATCAGCAACAACTCTATACCATCATCACATACAGATGTGGCATAGAAACAACAGGTACTTCGATCTGCCGGGTAAGACCTTACAGCACCACACAAAACCACTATCTTACAACCAGTAAAGCTTACGCTAAAAGACTTCAAAAGAAAGGTACAAGAAAGAACAAATGATTTCATGCTACTTCTGGCATCACAAGCTAGCCAAAGACTGTTCAAAACCACAGCAGAGGTACGTTACAGCTTCATGCATCCACAAACCATCTTAGCTTTTTTTTTGCCAGTGATAAAAAGCATCGCTAACTAAGCAGAGTGCACTCTAATTTGAGTTAAATGACTTCAAAACACGCAGGAAGTTTCAGCACACAAGAGTTTTCATCCGCCCGCAAATAAAGCTGACCAAGAAGGAAGCCTCGAACCTTGAGTTTGGCGTCGATGGTGGTCATCTCTCGTTCGACCGCATCCTGCCTCCTCTGAAGAGACTCAACGGCCCGGAGACTCTTGCTCTCCTCCTTCGTTGACATCACAATAGCCTGGAACACACAGGGCAACGACATTCCTCGCAAAAACTGCTTCTAAAAGGGCCCAAGTTCCACACGCAGTCTACGTTTTGGAGATGGCAACGGGGCCAACCTTTTCGTTGATTCGGTCGACGGTGTCGTCTACGTCGCGCTTGAAGGCATGCACTTCGAGGGCGGCAGCCAGTTTGGCACGGTAGGCCTCCAGTGCCCCCTGCAGGGCTTTCCATCTGCCGAAACAAGGACATCCCGCATTGGAGGCGCCACAGACGGGGTAAAAAAAAACGCTGCTGGCAAAACACGGACATCCCGCACTGCACTTGTCACAAACAATAAGAAAAATCGTTGCAGGCCCAAACAGCTGACAACCACTTGCAGCGAACGCCGGAATGAATTACAGTCAAAACTCATTACAGTCAAACCTGACTATATCGAACCCGTTTACATTGAATTAATCCTGTATATCAAACTACTTCTGGTTACGGTGCATCTGCGGTGAGAATACATAGCAAAATTCGCCTTTATCGAACAAACTACCAGTGACTCGCCCTCCCTACCATGCTTTTTTTTTTTTTTTTCGTTCATTGTGTTTGCATCATTCGCTCTTCGTGGGCTTGCTTCTGAAGTGTAGTTGTGGTAGCCAGTGCTAGTGTAACTAAATAAAGGCTTATTTCATCACGACTCTAGCTAGCATGAATAATTGACTTGCCTTTTGCCATGAAGCTGGCAACCATAAATCATATCGGATGCGGTGAGAAGTTGGACGTCCCTGCAGTGGACGCGATTCCCAAGAGGCACGATCGGCAGGGAGCTTAGACTAGCCTTCTCGAAGTAGGTTCTGGGCAGATGTTACTGAAGAAGCCAACCGAAATTTCTCCAAATCTGCCCCTGGTGAGTGCCAGTGATGACTTGGAAAATCCTGAGGAGTGCAACAAAGCCATCGCCAGTGTTGCTGAAGTGTGGAGCGAGCTGTCGGAATTCCTGGACGCTGTTGCCGGATCAACGGCCAGTGAGATTGTGTGTGTGTGGGTGATGGTGTCGTGACCATGGGAGAGTTTGTAAGACTACATTGCCGACATCGTACCTAGCGCAAGCGAAGGTGGGTGCAACAAAGAAAGCAATGACAATCCTTTGCTCACAATCTCTGAGGTGATTGGTGCTAGTAGTGGCGCTGCTTTGTGAATGTGAAAGGTTATGGCCTCAGCTGCTCAGATAGCCAGTGTAAAGAAGCGCATACCATCTCAGGCAGCGAGGTTGTTCAAGCAGGAGATACAGGACTATTTTATGCAGAAGTAAGCAGTTTCATGAATAAAGCGCCTTTATAAATGGTACGTGCCTTTATGATGTCCAATTTCTTAGCACGCATATATAGAATTATCCCTATATTAAACTGATAGGTGTTTTTTTGAAAGTTCGATATAAGCAGGTATGACTGTATTATGAAGTTTGAAGTGGAGTGCGAATGACATTGTTATAATCACCCCTCATGGTACACACTTACCTCTGATATTGCAACTTTTTTATATCTGTTGGTTTGTTGCAGTACACTTACTGGATTAGCCTTATAGCCATTGAATTTGAAGTTTTGGTATAAAATATTGTTGCGCTTACAACCTGCACTAGTAATTGACAAATCTTAGGAGCAAAGTTGGGGAATGAATAATACCGTATTTTTGCCTCTGGGGGTGTGGGCTATACACACAAAAATATGGCACCTGAGTTGGATTGTAACTGGGATCAGAGAAGCATAGCTTGAGAAGGGGGAGGCTAAAATAGAAAGACTGCAGCAACTGCGTTTTCGGGTAAAATTTACACCTGCTGGCAAGTGGAACAGGTCAAAACAAAATTTTGTGCTATGCATTTTTAATCAAATCTGCCTGCTCCAAAGAAAACAGCCCCACTTTTTTTTCTTTTTCATGCTCCAGGAAAGCAACGCTTCCTGTTCAGCTTAGCCTAGCGTGTGCTCACAAGCTTCCCTTACTTGCGGTTGAGTTTCTCCCGGCGCTGCTGCATTGCGCGCGTGTTGGGTCGGCCCTCCTGAATGAGCTTGTCAGCCAGCGCATTGATGTTCTTGATGCGGCCGTCGTCCACCCTCATGTCCTGCACACAAACAGAGATTTGCAGACAGTTTGGCCAGGCAGAGCATTCACACTGCAAGCGCACACAACACCACAGGTAAAAAAGAAGATCATAAGCTGTAGCATTGCACGCTAGCCGAGAGACACGCGGAAGAATACTGAAAGGGGTCTTGATTACATTTTCAGAAAGGGGAAGCCTTCATGCCAAACTGTCATGGCATGACTAGGCTCCCTAACAGCCTAGTGAACTTTCCTTGGGAGGGCTCTCTTTGGATCCAGTTCTCTATATGAATTTGTCTCTTTGGATTTTCACCACAAATGGATGTGAGCACCTTTAACTTCCTTGCCCGTCTACTTTCTCTCAAAAGAACCTTCCAAAGACTTCCACTAAATAATTCTCAGTGTCATTAAGGTACAGTGTTCCCTCAGGCACCGTGTGTGTGTAGTCTTTGTACTGCTCGAACTTGAAAAGTGTTCCCACATTTCTACAAAAGCCGTTATTTTCTAAACCCCAAAATATGACTGCCTGCAAGCCTCATCACTGGCACTCCTCTCCCTTGGCTGAGTTTAGACTTGTTTTTCAGAACACCCCAACAAGAGTTTCCTTCCAAGCCTCCGTGAGGTTCCGTGTACAACTCGTGCTTTCTGCGCCAAATCAAGACAACTGAGTGATTCCACTTTGTCACTGCACACAACAAAGCGCACCAACAACTGCTCAACCATGTTCTCCATTCACAAAAGCACAAGCACTGAAACTGCCAGCATGGCAGCAAGCAAATGCTGCATTCAAGACACCAACACCACAGACAATGCGCGCATGTTGTGTACACTCGGCCGATCCGTGGGTGCCGTATTTACTCACCGAGTCGACGTCGTCCAGCTTCCTCTGCAGTGCCTGGCAGTGTTCGTAGTCCTCTCCAGTGTCCCCAGCCTGGACCATCAGCTCCTGCGATAAGAGACACACGTGGTTATTGAACAGATCAAAGAAGGTAACGTGGCAGTCAATGCGTTGTGTGATGCACATCAACAGCTTTTCCCAATACAAAGCACAAACAGCTCCAAGGAATGAATGCACTGCGTGACAGCCCTCGAAGTCTGCAGCTTCCCAAAGACAAACAGAACACGTTGTGTGGCATCACTCCAGGCATGCACAGATGTCCATAGGATTCACAAGATAAAGAGCATGTTACTTTAGACAATTCGTCATCACCAGCCTGTTTGAGTCCAATACAGCACGAAGACCTCCCATAAACATCTTCAGTCCCTT
>CM023452.1:53763089-53813305 GCA_013339765.2 Haemaphysalis longicornis | reverse complement strand
GCCTCTTGTTGGTTGTAAAATTCCGCGTCGTAAAACACATACCTAGGCAGGACCCCCAGCAGTGTTCGGACAAGACGCTGAGTGCTAGCGTAACGCCAATTAGGCATACAACATAGAGCTCAGAATTCGGTAAAGTAAACTAGAAAACAAGCATCGAAACCGCATTGTGGATGGTAAGGCGCCGGTTAACAATGGGACCCCCTCCACGTGTTCCTAGTAAAGAATGTATTCAGAGATTATCTCTGAAAGGTAGGCCGGACTATAGAACCAAATACACCAGTTCTTGCTTAAGACGCCGAGCGCAAGCGTAAGGCTATTCAGGACCCATAATGTGCTGCCAGAGAAGCATAGCGAGAGCGAGAACCCAAGCGAGACTACAAGAAACGTTTCATACCCTCCCCCAAAAGCATTTATAGCCGTTTACAACAGCATCACTGAACATCCGCTTTCGCAGGGTGGCATGGCGACTATTTTTACACTCCAAATAACAAATATAGCTAAACGCATACATAGCGTTTCCAACCACGCAACCAGGATCACCTGACATTTCCTTGGCGGGGTAAGCGCTTTCATGTTTGTGTTTTTGCCCAAATCAATTTGCTTCATTACATGTACCTATGACTTCATTAGGAATAATAATTCCAGGTAATTGTATAGTAAATAAATTGTGAGAAAAGGCCTTGCCCCGAAAAGGCAGGCACAGAAATGTGGGCATGCCTTGTTTTGGTTACGAGGTTTATTTGTTTAATAAATCATAGTTGTCGACAAGGATGAGTGTAGGATACCATACTTTCTTTCCCAGTCGAAAAACACAACAGAAAAATACGACAGAATGATCCTGTGAGGGAATGGGACATCCTGTAGTCTGTAGTAAACCCTGTCCTGTAGTCTGTTGTAGTAAATCCTGTCCTGTATTCTGTAGTAAATCCTGTTCTGTATTCTGTAGTAATCCTGTCCTGTAGTCTGTAGTAATACTTCCTGTCCTGTAAGTCCTGTCCGAGTAAATCCTGCCCTGTAGTCTGTAGTAAATCCTGTCCTGTAGTCTGTAGTAAATCCTGTCATCTGTAGTCTGTAGTAAATCCTGTCATGTCTGTTTTCGTAGTAAATCCTGTCATGTCTCCAATTTCAACTTGTTTGGCATAAGAAATTTACTTCCCGTGATGTTTTTTCTATTAATTACCTGAAGTATGCAGGATATGCATAACAATTTCAATAAAAATATGACCAACAAACATAAGCATTTGGGTCCATTCTTGCCTTTCTGGTAGCTTGAAATTGTTTTCAGTGAATAACTGATTTCAGAAAGCTGTAACAAAAGGCATTAAGCAATGCAACTAGTGGTACATTCAGCATGCAATACAAAAGTTTGATGGTACGCAGACTGCACATGCCTGACACACGTCCGAAAAAAAAGCAGTTGCGGTGCTTATCCATTTATTTTCCTCTTTTTACAACACTGTTCCTGGGCACTACCGGGGCTTCACTTTTGTCATGGAGAGGCTTTTACTGCCCCTTATGTTGCTGTTTACAACCAAACAAATAATTTTTATTTCATTGCCAAATATAAAAACAATGTGGCGCGTTATTTGTATGCTCCATGATCGTGCTTGGGAAACGGTCAGAAACTATAATTTCTTTTAGTACAAACACAGCTTTCATCCGCACGTCATGCGAAACTGCGCCTGCTGCAAATTCACGGGAACCTGGACGCTGGTACAGCCGGACACGGAAACTCGTGGATCCAGCAGCCGCTGGAACGTAACGCTGGAACACGCCCGAGACCCACGCCGTCTCCAGCGAATAGCGTGGCCGATGCTCGCGCTCTGCCTTTTTTTTAATAGCCGTGTAATTGCAAACCCGCGTAGCTGTTAACAAGAAATACAGAAGTCCTTCCTTCAGGGAAACCTCAGTAGCGCTACAAAATTTAGCCAGACTCATTTGGGCACTTTTCAGCTGATTTGGCTCGGGTTCTGAAGCAGGGCCAAATCGCGTTCCATCATCGGCGTTCCGTCAATGACGCTCAAACTGTTCATAAAAGGCAAATTTATCTCCCGATAGAAAAAAAATATTAAACGAGCATCGACAATAACCGTTCGAAAATTCGTTCCTTAATTAGTTAGGGCCATTAAAACACAAGTGAACAAATTTTCTTTACACTGCAAAAGGTGAGAGAACGAGAGAAAATTAAAATGAAAAGTCAATCTTTAGCTGGAATGCTTGCCTTTGTGAACCTTGTTCCATTGCATTCGCACAGCAAGGCGTGGAAGGGTATCCTGTGGCGAAAAGCGCACGTCTCTGTGGTGCTGCACTATCTCGAAGAGTACGCACGCACGATACCTGCCGAAGTCACGCAGGGATCGTTGCAAGTTCAGTCGATTGTCGAAGCACATCGCACGTATTCCAAATCACGCTGCCTGCGAGATTCGTCGCATTCACTCACATTAAAGTGCCAATGATCCCAAGCACCCCGGTTAGACTTCGCTGGAGGTGTACTCACATCGAGATGCTTGAAATCCGGACCACTGATCTTGCTTTTACCACAGCTTCCGAAGCTTCAAATGTTGCTGCTGACACTCCGCGGAGACATAAGATGCACGTTTTTACAAAAAAAGTAAGCCTAACTTCAACTAGGCAAAGCCCGATGTGAAATGTGAACGAGCCACTGGGCCACGCAGCCACCGCAAATTTTGACCGGGAGACGAAAAGCAGGAAGGAACAAAGCAGGAGGGAACAAAGGAAGGGTAAGGAGGGAACCGGCCGATCACGAGAAGTTGTTTCGCGACCCCTCCTGACCCCTCTCGATTCTTCGTATTGTGGTCTCCTCCCCGTCCCGCGAGTTCTGTCGCACCGCGACATGCCTTCAGTGGTGACGATGCTTCCCCGAACTTCTTCCGAAGGGGCCGGGCTAGAGGGAAGGCGCGCGTTTTCTTTCTTTCTACATTTATTTTTAACAACATCTCGGCAATGCAGCGAGTTCACTGGCGCGTTCTTTTTTTTCTCACACAGGTAGCGGCAACTGTTTCGCTGTTTTTTAAAATCTTATTTTAACTATTTCGCTTGATTGGACACATCTTTCGCGTTAAAATAAACAAATTGCTCGCTAAAAACAAAACAAAACAACAGCACGCAGATTGAAACAATGGGGCTCTCAAAGACACCCAGAAATAATACATGTCAGAATGTGCACTGCAATTATTACACCACGTCTTCAAAAAGCACATCTTGCTTGTTTTTTATGCGTCCGTTTTGCCGAGGGGCTACCCTTGTTGCCTGATTCTTTTATCAAACATTGTCCACAGTACAATATATGCAATTGCAATTCACTCGAAGAACCCGAGGAATTTCCGAAGTTCTCTATGTATCCATTTTTTTTTATTATGGGGCTACGCTTAGATGCTTCAACATTAGTGTGATTTGTGCTAAGTTGCGTTGTTAATTGCAATTTGTAGCGAAGGTTTTTCCAACACGGCCCGGAATGCTAATGGCCGCAATGCAACAAACGTTCATTACAACAGACGCTTGCAATGCACTTGAACGAGATGACCGTCACTCGCACGCAGCATTGTTTCCGTGCAGCGCACGCTAAAAAAGTGGGATTTTGCTGCACCGCACGGGCCGCAAACACCAAGTTTCGGAGCATCTGCGTCGATCGCGGCGATCGCTGGAGAACATCTGCGTCGATCGCTGGAATACAACCAGTCCACCCCTTAACCGGCGCGCGGCATTCCCGTGTCCAGCCAAGCTGCGGCACCATATCATCCCGTACTATCCCGTTCGTGCTATCCCCTTCGCATTGGCTGAAGCCCTGTCCCCAAAGGCAATGTCCCCATGTTATTCGATGCTCTCCAGCAACCTCCCCGCGTTGCTGTCGTTCAGCGCGGCGTTTTCCTATGTATTCCGTTCTTTCCGGGCTATTCCATCGCTCTCCTAATGCTGGAAAACGCGGGGTTTTCCGACAGGGTAAGCAAGAAATTTTGTAGCAATACTGAACGGTCTGCCATGTGACACTTTCGCAATAGATCTAAAATTCTCTTTCACACTATAAAAATCTGCAGGGACTACAAAATGATCTGTCGCATGGCAGATAATAATGGTAATTACGGAATGCTGAATGTAGTGGCTGAAGGACAGTCTGTGGGCCAACAGAAGTTTGTGTAGTGCCTACAGGGTGTTGCACAAAAACTGTAGTACAACAGAAATGTCTCATGCGACAGAAATTTTGTAGTTCTATATATATTACAAAGGTTTTTGTAGTGGGGACTGAAGAATGTCGGTCGCATGATAGTTCTGCTGTGGTACTACATAAATTTCTGTCGTACGACAGACATTCTGTCATCATTCTGCAGAGATTCCTGTCTCACACAGACCATCCTGCATTCCCAACAGAAATTCCTGTTGTGCGACAGAAATGCCTGTGGTACGGCAGATTTTCTGTAGTTGTAATACAGAAATTCCTGTCGCACGACTGGCCATCCTGTAGTACAACAGAAATTGCTGTCGTGCGACAGAAATGCCTGTCGCACGACAAATTTTCTGTAGTTGTACTACAGAAACTTCTGTCGCAACGACAGACCATTCTGTAGTCCCCAACAGAAATCCCTGTCGTGCGACAGAAATTTCTGTCGTGCGACAGAAATTTCTGTTGTGCGACAGAAATTCCTATTGTGTTTTTCGACTGGGAAGCATAGAAGAAGGGGCAGGAGACTGAAGATTGACAACCGCAGCTACAATTAATAACGGTTTATCGAAAAAAATTCCTTGATTTAAAAAAAAACGCAAGGTCGAAACCCAACTTGATATTTACCTATATTTCACAACCCTAAAGGCCCAAGGGGAAGAATAATACATAGAGAGAATGTCACCTTCCTGAAACAGTAGACCTCCCATAATTGTCAATAAAGCATGCGAAACTTAACAACCTTGCCAGAGCCACATTTTTTACCATTGCAAAAAAATCCACAAAAAATAAAAATATTAAGGAAGGAAACCTTCACAACTGGGGCAGTAAAATCGTGAGTATTAGGTATGCGTGTCCCGTGCGGAGCATCTGCTCAATTCTAAGCATTTTCGTCTGTCATGTAAACTGACAGTAGGTACCACGCAAAAATAAAAATTCTAAATCTCTTCTAAATCTAAACCTCTTCTAAATCTCACTGCATGAATTGGACGCCGACGCCATAGCGCTATCACATTAAGCGAATGTAAGGTAACGGAGAAGAAAGGGCAGTGCTTGCCGTCCGGCACACTGATAGGGCAGAGCATCCATCATATTTGTATGATTGGAGGGTGCATGCAACGGCTCATTACTTCTTCCCGCTGACGTCACCGTAGAGTGTAGCGGAGCCTGGCAGAGGTTACATACTTCTAGGCAAATACCGCTTCTGTTGGGCAGCTCCAACTATCCCGAAATATGGAGTAGATGTGGGAAAGGGGAGGGCTTCGGGGATATCTTCTTCAAAGCATCAGCTATGCGTTATACTATTTATCGCAACGCTAATCAACAGTTTCCAAGGTATAATTGGTACCAAAGTGTCAGTGAACGTGCGAGGCATCTACCGGTACAAGATTCGACCAAGAGTTACGTTCTTTTTACTATTTACGAGGACTTTCGTCCCGTGATGGCGCCGACGCACCGCCAAGCGTGATCGCGCGGCCAAGAAGTACAGCAGCTGAGCCTAGCCTGGGTAGGCCTAACGCCGAGTGGCGTTGGACTAAGACAACGTAGCCATCGAGATCGAGATGACTACGTCACCACCGAAAAGCTACCGACCCCGGGCCCCACCAACAAACGCAGCAAACGGATGTGCATCGAGGTAAAAGTAGAGGAGGTTCCCTCGGAAGAACTGAATAAGAGCCATGGTTGTACACACGTCTGCCGACGCATCAAACCACAGACCGAAGAGACGGCGCCACAGTCGACGTGCGCCAGAGGAGACCTAAAACGAGGGAACACGCGGCCAGAAATGCAAGGGCAGCGGCTACGAAAGCAGCGAGGATGCCTGAGATACTCTGCAATGAGGAATTCAGGGTGTTCGAAAGGCCGAGAAGGTGCCTAAACATCGCGAGAACGCAGTTTTCGATCGTCGCCTCGGCAATCATTGCGGCAGCGAAAATTTCGAGGGCGCACGGGACGGCGGACACCTTCTACCCCCACGTGTGGCAGAACATGATTGTGGTGAACACCGCTGACGAGGGGCGATCCCAGTCCAACGCCAATTGCCAGGTCATCCACATCAGATGCAAGTCAGACGAGTTAGGAACGTACCAGACCACGCAGGACGGCATGTACAAGGGAGTGATCAGACGCATACCGGTCGAAGGCACCCAGGTGGAAATCAACCGGAACATCGTAAACTCAAGACATCCGTTGGCGAGAGGAGCGCAGAGCATCGGCAGGTAGGCAGTTGTCATCGTGGTATAGAAATCAAAAGCTTCCGAACTACGTATTTTATGGCACGGTGGTCACGAAGTGAACTCTATACCGCAACCACTTCAGCGTGTGCAAGCAGTTTTGCAAGGTAGGCCTCAAGAAGAGACGTTTTCCCGGCGCCCAACGCGAAGGTGTGCTTCAAATGTGGAGCCAACTACCCTGCAGAGGGCCACGAGCTCGTGTGTAAACCGAAGTGGAAACTCTCTGCAGGGCAACACCCAAACGTCAGTAGAAGCTGTGACAGCTACAAAACCATTTATGTATTAACAAAGGGGCAATGTGACCCCAAGGTGGCTGAGTGGCAGGCGCAGCACCAGCTGCCGCCAGGAGCATTTCCACTACTCGCCGGCGCAGCTTGCGGCAGCCACCTCCACGCATCGCTTCGGCGAATCTAGAGCAGGAACCAAAGCCAGAGCACGAGCCATCAACGCCGCTGCCGCTCGCAATAGAGAGACCGAGTCAGCCGGGCCAATGCGACAAAGTCGTGAGCTACCAAGAAAGGGCAGCCGCCGCTGCAGCAGCAGCCCCAACAAAAGCAGCAACAGAATAAGGGGTGCCCACAAAGCAAAGCGGCGTTAAAACCCAGGAAGAAAGCAGTTCGACGAAGGCACCGAGGCGGCCCTGCAATTCGGGCGGAAAAACACAGAACTGAAGGCGACGGATGACAGAATCAGCAGAGAAGTGGAATAAATCAAGACGACGGCGGCCATAATGGAGCGCTTCCTGACGCAGCCACAGCAAAAACAGCAAACACCACAACTGGAGTGACAAGTAGAGATGGAACTGGAAGCAGAAACGCACCAGATGGGGGCGGCAGGGGGCCCCGCAGCCAAGAGAAGGGCAATCGAGAACCCAAAAGATCGTAAACTCGGCGAGAGGATGGGCAACCTCGAAGACAGGCATGACCAGGGAGTAAAGATGCTGCACACCTTCGAGGAGTACGTCCAAACGACGTTTCCAAGTCGATAGATGACCAGTTCACCTCGCTTGAGAACGTGCCAGCAGCTGACTGTGACAGTAAAAAATCTAGTGATGCAAATGGCCAACCTCTAGCAAGCCTGAATGGGACACCCACAGCAACAACCACAGCAGTAACGACAAGAGGCCTCCTAGTCTGCCACTGCAATTGTAACGGCTCCGTCGCAAAGAAGGCGGTACTACAGCAGCACCTGTAACAAGTACCTAGAAAGCCCTACGTAATCATCCTGCAAGAGACCCGCACTGAAAAGGCCACACTCTTGGTATACCGGAACCATGCCAGCCAGACCAGCTCGCAAAATGCGGCCGGGAGACCCGCTTGTGCGGTTTGCACTCTGGTCCGAATGGGCATCGCGTAATGTAATGTATAAAGAACATCACGTAATGTGTAAAGGGCATCGGTGGAGGTAATCATGGGGAACAAAAAGAAGAGAGACAGCACCTTCCTTACGAACGTATAAGCCGGGCCGTCGCAGGTCAGACAGAAATTCAAGGCGCCATGGCACAAGGCCAGCAAAACCGCAGGGGTCGAAAACCAGTTGGTGATATGCGGGAACTTCAATGCAGAGTACCAGGCCTGGGGCTACACCAGAACGCTGGCAAATGGCAGAGACCTAATGCTAGACGACAAGGACCTGGGGCTGAGCCTAATCACAGACCCCGCGTTCCTCACGAGGACAGGCAACTCGATCACCCAGGACATAACGCCAGATCCCGCGTTCGCCAGGGGCAGGAGCAGAGACATGGTGGAGTTCGGGTGGTCGAATACAAGACACGAGCTGGGTAGCGAACACTAAATTGTGGAGGTCACCGTACCCCTTTGGCTGAACGAAGAGATCGGCAAAGGACCACGGAAACACCAGTTCGTGGACTGCGATGCCTTCCAACGATGTGCCTGAAGATCAAGGTGAAATCACGGACATCGAGGAGTGGGCCAACGAGGTCGTGGAGAAGACGAGGGTGGCCACCAGGGAAATTGAAACGGACTCGCGCATTGACAGAGTAGAAAGCCGCCTGGCTCACGTAATCGAGTCCAAGCAGTCGATCACAGAGAGATCGAACACGCAATGGACGAACAGAAAACTCCGATCGAAGATAGTGGAACTTTACTGCACGATCGAGTCACAGAGCAGGGCCCTAAGCGCGCAGCAGTGCAACGAAGCCTGCAGCGGGGCGGACGGACAAATGCACTGTGGCAAGTTGTGAATCTGCCAGGACACCTACTGGACGAGAGAAAGACCAAGTCTCACCACCACAACAACCTGGACAACACCCTCCACAGCGCGCTGGCGGAGCAGGGAGAGGCCGAGGTGAACACGCACCTCGACAACAACTACCTGCCGGCCACCCCCACCAAGGCGAGACGAACGAGGGGCTAGACAGCTAGACAGGAACATAGAAGTGTTGGAGATGAAAGTGGCCCTACAAGACCTGAACACCAAGTGAAGCGCCAGAGCCAACCGCTTAACGAACGGAGCACTGAAGAATCTGAACGAAGGAGCAGTCGAGAACCTCACGGCGTACTAAAACAGGTGCTGCCGAGCCGCGAAGCTGCCGAAGTAGTCGAAGTCGGCCAAGATAATCCTGATCCCCAAGCCGGGCAAGCCCTCGAACATCGAGAACCTCCGACCGATGTCGCTCATGTCTTCCATGGGCAAGCCGCTGGAGCACATGCGAATGAACAGATGGCCAAGGTACCTGCAGGAAGCGTAGCTGTAGCCGAAGAACTTGATCGGGTTACAGAACAACTTCGGGACGTAGGACGCCATGATACAGCTGAAGATCGAGATCCCCTACGACGACGCCAACACGAGAGACAACTGGGTGATCATGTGCATGGACCTGCAGAGCGCCCTAGACAAAGTGAAGCACACAGCGATGCTGGCCCTGGTGTCACGACTGAATATGGGAAAGAGAATGTACGAGTATATCGGGGACTTCCTGACGGAGTGCACCACCGAGGTCTACGCCGGTGCCTGAAACTCCGGGCGAAGAAGCTCGGCAGTGTTGGGACCACATGGGCTCTGCGATCTCGCCGTTACTCTTCCACCTAGTAATGATCCGGGTGGCCGAACGACTCTCGCTAGTGTTACGTGTCCGACAAACCATGTACGCCGCCGACATAAGGCTGTAGGTCCTCGGAGGAAGCGGCGGACACATTGAGAGCAAGCTGCAAGAAGCAGTGGATGCCATCGTGGAGCAACAAGACGTGTGAGGACTCGTATGCTCCAAAAGAAGTGAGAACTCCAGGTGATTCCACCGAAGAAAACGATCAGGTAAAAGAAAGGGGACGAAGTGTCACCGAAAGAACCGAAGATCAAGGTCAGGACGAGCGGTGGCCACACTATACGGGAGGTCGAAAGGATTGGAGTGCTCGGCATGTTCAAAGAGCACAATCGCGTGAACTGCGATACGGTGAACCGCCTCGCGACTAAAGTCACCGCAGCCACACTGGTCATCAGGAGGGTGTCAAACAGAAAGGCAGGAATAAAGATGAGAGCCTCACCCGAATGGTGCAGCCTTTCGCCATAAGCCACATCATGTACCTTGCGGCGTTCCACAACCAGAGGTAGCGCGAGCGAAACAAGGTCAACGCGCTGGCACGCTAGGCGTACAAGGCAGCACCAGGCTTCTTTTCTGCGTGAGCACCAAAAAGTTCCTGGCCCTCGGGGTCCACAGCATCCTGTAGGAGATCGCGGAGGTACAGTGCACCTCCCAGATATCAAGGCTATCGGAAACGAGAATGGGCAGACATATACTAAGCGACCTGCGTCTGACACCGAGAGAGGTGGGAGCCGAGAAAGAACATTTACCTGTGCCGGACGCCACACGCAGGCGGCTACGGGTATGCCCGGTACCGACAAACATGAACCTCGTGTTTAACCAGGAGTGAAGGACGGTGAGGGCCAAGATGGTCGTGGACCTCCGAAACAGAGATGAAGGAGCCATGTACGTGGACGCGGCGCAGTACCAGGAGAGCGAGAGAGCCGACGCCGCGGCGGTCGTCAGAGCGTCGACTGGCGAAACGAAAATGGCGGCGAGCGTGAGAACCCAGAATTCGCAACGGGTAGAGGAGATAGCCATCGCCCTGGCCATCACCGAACCCCCGTGCACAACAGTGCTGTGCGACTACAGCACAGCGATGAGTAACTACGCAAGAGGGAGAGTGTGCAGGGAGGCCGCGTGAGTACCACACACGGTCGACCTCGACGGGGAGAGGAGCTGCGGGGCCATCAAGTGGTTGGCGGCAAACATGGCCATCGATGTTTCGGGCCGGGTCAACGCCAATCATAATGAGACAGCAAACGCGGCCGCGCGAGGACTAACGAACTGCGGCTGCGTGGTAGAAGCCGACCCGTCCCGGTGGTGGAGGGAGACCAAGGAAAGCATGACCACCTATAACGAGATCTTGAAGTGGTGCAGGCTGGGTGACAAAAGGCACCACCACCTCACCCGGGCCTGATCCGAGAGGAAGCATTGATATACCGGCCACTACAGACGGGGTTACACCTTACCCCGGTGCTAATGAGGCACTGTGCCCGATCGTGTACGAAAGAGACTTGTGCCGAGAGTGCCAGAAGGAGATAGCCGCCGCGGCCCACGTCCTCTGGGACGGTGTCAAAAAGCGGTGCGAAGCCTCGAAAGAGACTGTGATCCCGCCGAATCTCCAACCCGCACCGAGAAGCTATGACCAGGAACAGCAGACCAAGGCCGTCCAGCAGATCTCGGCGGCCCTCGAAAGGCAAGGCCCAAGCGAAACCGACGAACGGTTCCCACCACAACAACGAGGCAGGCGAAGCCGGCCGAAGGGAGTAGCAAGGCCGAAGGAGAGAAACAAGAAGTCGAAGTCGCATAGAGAAGGAAGAAGTCGAGAAGATGTCACGGCCGCGTCGCGGAAAGACCCCCCGCGCGAAGGGGGTCTAACCTAGCTGCAGGCACTTTATTAAAGTTGTCATCTCTCTCTCTCTTAAGGTCTGTTCCGGGGACAACACCCAATTTACCGCAAAGAGCATACTTCGACCAGCGAACAAACTTTAATGTCCGCACTAGCACAAAAATCGCAGGCTAAATAGAAGGTATTACTGGCCCCGCCAGGACTCAAACCTGGACATGCATAAAGAAACGGGCCGACAGCCAGCCGTCTTACCGACTAAGCTATGCTCCCGCGATGCAATGTGGAGACAGACGGTGTAGTCAAAGAGGACAGCGGCGGGTGTACTACCTGCGCTCATTCAAAGCCCTCGCCTTGAGTGCAAACTGCATAATATTTGATAACGACGTTCCCGTGGTTTGGATTTGCGATGAACGGAACAGCGTCAGGAGAAAGTGATAGGGGCTTAGTGGCGACGCATGAGACAACAGAGAGGGGGATCCAATGAGAAAGCCATAGACGCGGGTTGCACCGTCCTGCTTATTCTTCGCGAGACTATCCTCTACAATTCATTTCTGCCATCGCTGCTGCGTTATGTCGTCTCTTGTTTGACTGTTTGTATTGCCGCGTGCGTGAATTCAAGGGAAGTCACATTGGTAATCTTTTTGAAGGTGTTTTACCGCTTGAGTCCATTCACCTTCACGGCATAGAAAGGAGGCAATTTTTTTTAAAAGACGGGGATACGAGAGATAAAGAACAAACGCTTAACGAATAGAATCAGCTCAGCTTGACTGACGTCAAGTCATGAGCGATTACGCTATCAGTGAAGATGCCTTGAGTTTCCGCATTGCACGGCTACCTTTCATAGAATTTTTAATGACAGAAGATCGACTCTCGCATGCCCCAATGTATTTTTGCCGTGTTCCACAGCTCCCGGTGTCTACTTTGACGTTTTGTTAAACTTACCTCTTGAAAAGAGGTCTTTCCTCAAAAACGTGCTCACGGCGAAGTCTCTTGGGAGTGTTTAAGGCTGAAGAACAACGAAAAGATCATGTAAATGGAGCGGCCGCTTGGAACATGGCATAATGATTTGGCGTGAAGAGGAATCGATCTGTTGGCTTTGAGAAGTTCTATGACGCTCACCATTGCGATTAGCGGACACGAGGCAGCGTCGCTGTCACCAGCCTTCGTAACCTAAATCAGTGAATTTGTGAGAATATTCTCGCAAATTTTGTTTGCTTTTACACCGCAGGCATCGCTGTCAGAAACAAACATAAAAACACCTCCGGTGAGTTCTGTTGTCCCAAATCGATTCACAAACGTTTTCACCTATCGCGCAGGGTAGTACACAATTCTAATTGGGCAATTGGGCCTATTCTAAGAGAAAGATATAGTTCGTTTCGCAACAAATAGAAAAACAATATATAAAATAAATAAAATGCCACTAAAAACGGTAACTGTGACGAATTTCCTCTTTTTGATTTATATTTTTATTGTTTTCAACAGTTTATAAAATATTTAAAAGCAGTTTTGACTTCACTTAATGTTTTAAATAGAACTGTTTGTTTGTATAACACACACGCAAAAGCTTAGGAATATATTTTTTTTTCAGTTAAGTATATACTTTAGGATTAGTGTTTTATTTCACTCTAAAAAGCAAAAAGAAAACAAAAACATCTATTAAGACTGCATTGAACTTCGCATTTGTAACCTGCCAGAGGAAGGGACAACGAACTTATTTGGATAACAAATGGCCACATTAAATCCCCCAGTACAACTGACAGAAGAGTTTTGGTTCGCCTGGAACACCCGGTGTGGCGTTTATTAGTTTTGACGAACATTTCTTCACCGAACAATTATTAGTTTCTCTGTAGACCAGATCGAGCATTTGTCTAGAAACCCATCAGTGCTCTAAACTATACTCACACTTAAACACCCAGCTCATCAAAACACTATGATTGCACCAACTATTTTCTCCCTTTTGAAGTAATGATTTTCGGAATCGGTCAGGGTGAAACTAGGCTATTACCATGTAGAAAACAAGGCTAACATGACAGTGTATCTGATTTATACCTTATAGCAAATGCGCGCCGCGGTGGTACAGCAGAGTTTATCTCCCACGCATTGCTCTACAAGCGCCGAGGGGAATATTTCTGTCGTGCTGATAAGGTTCAGCCTGTTTGGATGGAACTTTATTCTTTTCCTTGACAAAACACCGTGTAGGCTAAGTTGCAGGTCAACTGATCTATCACAATCCTTTTCTCAACTATCGGCAAATAGCGCCATCGCAATCTCCAAAGCAACCCAACGACGACCCGGTCACAGCAGCGCGGGACAGCCATTTGTTTTCCACGTATTTAGCCGTCATGATCAGCATGTGGGGCAACGCAGATGCCTCTGTCAAGCGACTCGCAACGGTCACAGGTTAGTTAGTGAGGTAAACGCTCATAGATTACGCCAACGTTGGTTTTTCACTAGCCACTCTGTTAATGAGGTTCTTACTAACCACTCTATGAAAGACCTAACGATGCCGCTTCTAAATGCGCATAGGGTTGTGCCTGCAAACATATAAATCTCAATTCAGCCGCCACGAAGTGCAAAAGCTATGAAAACGACAGATCTCGATTCAGCAGCCACGAAGTGCAAAAGCTATGAAAACGACAGATTGTCACATTTACACCTCATGCTCATTTAATGAAAGATAAGACTGTGCTGCAGTGGCGCAACTCCCCTGATTGTCTAAAACAGTGGCTGCAAAGAGAGTACAATTCGTTAAACACAGATGATAAGTGTATTTCAATATTCTGGGGGAATATTTTATGACAGTTGCAAAAACCGCGAGAAGCCCTGTGTTTCGACAATACTCTGCCCCGTAAAACGTCTCCCCGACCTCTTCATTATAGGATGCTACTGAATATTTCAGCAATACGTGGAAGAGGAAGTCCGCAAGAAGAAACGCAGGTATGTGTGGAAATCTGTAGGTAATTGTTTATTTCCAATCACGTCTTGAGCGAGTGCATGAATTACGTTTAAAAGTAACTCATGCCTGCATAAGTGGTTCTGTCATTCTCGTTGTTTATTCGCATTCGTATAGCTTGGTGAGAAGAGAGATTGTAGGCAAAAGGCACACACAGCTGAATACCAATGCCTTCAAGAACAGTGCTCATTCCAATTTTTCCCGATAGAGAGACATTTTTTTATCAAACAAGTAACAAGACGTTAAGCACATGCCATTTTTGTAGTATGAAATACTTCCACTGAAGGCGGTTTGCATACCCTTCCAACATAAAAAACTGCGGATTAAGTAGCGTACAAAAAACAAAACGTGAGAAACAACCCCAACGACGATCACACATTGGAAGATGCGCCCGAAAGTTTGTTCGCGAAAGTATTTTTCGCGGTGCTGTAGATTAGACCGTTTATGCACGTTTCTCAAGACTCAGGGCAAGACTTCCAACAGTTAAGACGCACTGTTTTCTCCATGAACTGAGGAAGAGCTGCCCAGAAGTTATTAGAAGTTTTTCCTGCTGTCGGGTATTGTTTACGTCAACCTCCTGTCTGCACCCGAATATGAACGTGGGCAAGGCATAGATTACGCATGGCACTTTACGTAGAAACTTCGGAAAAGCCCAAAGCGGTTACGACTGCAAGGTAAAAAAAACGCTTATTTCCTGCTAGCTGCTGCCACTTCCGGTGGCCGTCTATTCTACTAAAAATAACCCAACTTAGAACACCGGCAGGTGAAGGAAGTTACTACGCAGAAAGCCGTAGAAAACAATCTGTTGTAAAGAACTTCCAGAAGATTTGTTTTTACACTTATCACTCATTTCAAGACAACGATGACAATAAGATTAAGGTGAAGAGGAAACCCTTTTGCGCCCCAATCACAGCAGATGAAAGTTCAATCTGAAAGTATTTCTAACAAATCGCATGTTTGTGTGTTTGGGCTGCATCGAATTTTGGGCAACGCGGACTGCTGTACACGTATTTTATCCAAACTTGCTGCACTGCTAGCAAACTCATGCAGAAATTTGGGTAATATATCTGCGAAGGCAGGCAATAAAGAAATTGTGAGAGAGAAACTTTACATTTATTAAGCGAGCGGAATAAAGGTCTCTCCCACATAAAGAGCATCAAGGTGTCTTACGTTCTGCGGGGCCCGGATTGGAAATTCCCGCTAGTCCGTCAGGCCCAAAGTAGACCAGCGTTTTGGTTATTGTTCTGTTTTGCATATTTCAGTACCTAATCCAACGATTATGAGTGTTGCATTTTCCACCAATAGGCCATTGTGGATGCTTTGAGCTGCGAAATTGCTCGAGGTTTTTTTGGCCAGTATTTGTAAATGAATGTAGGCAGATGCATTACCATTATCTGCGTGTGTTTGTGCGCTATCAAACTGCTTCTAAATCTGTGTTTTTGTTCAAGCAACAGCCTTTACGCGATACTAGAAATAAAACACTACGCTCGCCTGTTTAAATGGGCAAAAATAATGTGCGGGAAGGGATTATTAGCGAAATTGATAATTCACATATAATAAATTAATAACTGTGATAGAACCGATATTGTTCAATACATTGTTCGCCACTGGTTTACCAACAAACATTGCATTTGGCTGCCATCGCATCACACCTCACTTATTACCCTAACATATGGCATTAACGCAGCTGTTTAACCTACATCCTGTTGAGGGTTAGTGTCGTGTCGACGGACCGACGACGCATACGAGTAACAGAGTTCGCCACGACACGTCAAAAACAAAATAAAGTGAACCTGATTGTTTCCCCCCCCCCCCCCCCCCCCCCCAGCTACACCTGGACGTTTCGAGACCATAGGGTACCGAGGAGCATTGGGGAGTTTCCAATCTATTGAATAATGTTTACAGCGCGAAAAATTAAGCGAAGGACGAAGAGAGTGGCTACACGGACAGCGCTTGTACAATAAGCCCCTCTCTTTGTCCTTCGACTAATTGTTCGCCCTGTAAATAATAATTCAATGATGTACAAACTCACCTAAAATATCACGTTAATTACGGAATGCATGGGCAGCACCGAGGCCAAAGCGCAATGTGGAAAGATAGGCACAATGGACGAACGTGAACTCGGAACCGAATCTGATTGCCAATACATGGCGAGTAGACACACCAACACAATCAACCAACGCGATTTATTACGACAAAACACGCGAAAATAATCAAGGTAATTTCACTCTGTGCCGCCTCAGAGACTTGTAAAATTTTACGAGAATACTAGGTTATGTGACATTTGTCGCACCCTGGTTTTATATGTGAGTGCTTATTGAATAAGACTTTTGAAGGTGGGCTTGTGCGTGCATGCGCAATTTTCCTATTGCAATGCCTCAATGTTATCTCTCATCAGTTGGTCTTAAGGTCACCTCAGCATGTCTACCTTCCGGCAAGTTTGATTTACCGTGAGGAAGTGCATCTAACACACAATTAGATAAAGCGTTTCAAAATAAGTCAAATGTCTTGGTAAAAGTAGTTTTTGCACTTTCCTTTTTTTGTGTTGTGCACGTTCGCTACGTAAGATTTGTAAATCCTACCTTAAACATAGGCGGGAGTCGTAGAAGCCCTTGCACTCACGGACGTGTTGTTGCACATACTCGGAATGAATACGTCTAATGAGGTGGGGTTCCAAATTTACTTTTTAGTGCAGCATTGGTTTGGCGATCAAGACTACTTACCTGTTCTCGTTCACCAGCGCGCATATTTCCTGCTGAAGGTGTTCCGGAAGTGTGTGATCTATTTATGTTCACATAGGAATTATCACAAAAAAATCGCTTCCTGCTGCCACACCCAAACAATCTCTTTCTCGCTAACCCTGCTTGTTGACAGTAGGAACCAAACATGAAAAAGTGTTTTTGTTCTCTTCTGGCCACTGCAAAGTTGTGAAAAAGGGGATAACAAAGATGTGCTTGCTATGAACCCTTGAGAGGTACGGTCTATGCAGGATCTGAGATATTGTATACACGCAAAGAAAAGTGGATTGAAATCTCCTCAAATCCAGTTCCCATGGTGACGTCACTGGTGGAGCGAATTCTAAGACAGCTGAATCAAGCTCTCTATCAGAACAACACAGGAGGACATTGCGACAAAAAACAAAGATGAAGTTAATGTGCAACAACGCGTACATCATGTGGCCCAGAGGATAAAAAAAATATGTGGTGCCCAGGCATGCGAGTTGCAATTTGCAACCTGCAAAAAATAGGAAACCTGTCTAACAGACATACCTTTCTGAGAATGAGGCTCCCAAGTTTGTCTTTAAGCACAACACGCAATTTATGGTTTTTCGCAACGTCAGTAGTCGAGGAAAATTTGATATATCGCAGGACGTACGTCCGCCTCAACCAAAGCTTGAAGAGTTGAGTTGCCTTGTGTACAACAGCGGGACGGGAATTACGGAATACACGTTGAGCAGGCAATGGACGCGCTACTTCGGCAAAGCCCTATTCTTCAGCAACATGATGACGAAATGACGAAAGCAATTGTTACACCAGTCAACCTGTAAAATTACGAAGGAATGCGGAAGCACGAGTTCGATGGGGTTGTCACCGAACAACTTGTTATACTGAAATGCGCGCCACACATGTGATGGAACCTAGCTATCTCATGAAAGCGTGAGACGTGCTTTTGTCGCCCTAAAGTGTACCTTTGGGAAACAATAACGTAAAGACCAATTCGGTGAAATTTAAATTACAAAATTACTAAAATAAAATATGGTTCATATTCACAGCTTTGCATCATCCTGTGGCCTGGGGCGCCTGAAGCAAACGGCTGCAGTCAGCCTAATTAAAATATATACTAAATCTCAGCGCTACTGGTCGATGGGTTAAGTGAGAGATATCGACATAACTTTCGCTGTGGCAGGCTGCACAAAATAACGCCATTTTGAACCCTGCGTTCAACATTACGATAAAAGGTGTTCAGAAATGTGAAAGAGAAACAAAATAAATCCTCAGCTTGACCGTCATGTTTAGTTCTTTCAGGACAACGTACATTATTATTCTACCGTGGCTTCTCGCATAATCAGGTACCCTGGTTTTTTCTGAGATACTTGTTTTTTTAATTGTTCTTGAGTATTTTTTGCCTCTCACGCTTTCCCAATTATTTTTTCCAAAGCCTTTTAAACGCAACTATAGAACCCTGGTTGTACAACCCGTTTCAACACTACTTCGGCTTCACTGGCCACCATCCTAGGTCGAAACGTGCTTGCTTTGTTTTCTAATATACTCCAATTTGTTGTAGACGAACCCGAATACAAAAACAAACACATTCGTTCCATAACATCGCCATTCTGGGTAACATGAATCATTTTCTTTCCGTCAGCTCACTTTCAGTTTTACGCGGTTATTTCTTCTCTGCAGACGCGATTTTCATTGGCTAGGGAAAGATTTGTAACATTATGCAAATGTGTACCTGCATACATACGATGCAGCAAAGCAGATGTGATTGTATGACTAAAAAGTGCATTTGGAAAAGGAAAGAACAAAGCATGACCAAAAAGAGCGAGGGACAGTTGAGACATGGCAGGGTGTGGTGTGAAAGGTTATTTTGACGTTTTTCCTATAGGCCAAACGAGAAGGAAACGGGTGCCCGTAGCGTGCAAGTAAATGAAACAGGAGCGTTCGGCCGTCACCAAGTAAAAATGACACTCCTCGTACCCAACCGCGATACAGGTTGCCACCTTCATTATTTCTTTTTGTTGTTTTGGATGCGAACATAGAGCGGCATTTGTAAGCATTGGTTGTGCAAGTACGAATGCTATTCTAGGAGAAGTCCTAGCCATGTTCCGGAGAATAAGAAAAGGCGGAGTGTAAGACACATTAGCCTTTTCATGTTCTTCTGGGGCGCATAACTCCACCAGCACTGACCGCTGTGAAAATCGTCGGAAAGTCCTCTGAAAATCCTCTAGGTTCCCGGGCGTGAACCACGGGTCAAAAATCGCGTGCGCGTACATACACAGGGCTATTGCCCGAGTCGGAATGTTCTCCGCTGACATAAAACGGGCCCACTTCTCCGGTATTCGGATGTGCTGGGACGCTATACGCCAGGCAGAAGGATATTCCCACCAACCCATGTCCAGTTACCCACAAATGAAGCCACCACTCAAACGATTGCAGAAAAATTCCTATCCCCACAGCAGCCTCCTCCATTATACCTATTCAACTCTGTATCCCTTTATTTTCAATTTGTGTCCCACCCCCCGCGCTTTGTGTCACCAGGTATGTTAGTAAAGACAGGCTGCCAAACATACCCCCCTGTCTCTTCCCAGCTTTTAAGCAGTCGATAGCTCGGCTGGCCGATCTGGACCTAGGCACCAGCAAGATCTGAAAAGATGGCCCGGACGGCAAGTCGTAGCCTGGCTATCCCGGAACATGGATGCCCTCCACGGGTGAGTGCCCTACCATCAGTGCTTACGGCCAATATATTATAAATAAATTTTATTCTCTCTTACTGTCGCTCAAGAAAATTTAACCGAGATCCAAGAAATCGACGTGCAAACTCAGAATAGCCAGCGGTGTTTTGCGAAGACAGTTACAGTAGGCAAGGCCCCTGAGGTCACCCCGCGCACCTTGACTCCGGACGGACGCCCTGTATTATAATAAATGGTTGAGCATTGCATTCTTATTCTGTGCAAATACCAAAATATTGTTCGCCTAGACGACCAAGTCAACTAAACGTGCCTAATAGTTTTTCTAGGCAAAAAACTAAGCGGTTCCTCATACACTTTATTTCATGTTTTTTTCGGAAGTAGATATACATACCCATCTGCGTAATAACGTATCTCGTAGCTTTGACGATATATGGCGGGATGTGAGATGTCAACTTGTCTTATCTTAAACTCTGTACACTGGTGCATGTAGTTACGAGTGCAATGTTTTTTTTTTTTTTCAGAACATGTTCACGTGGCAAAGTACACATCGGTCTTCTTTGTGGAGAAGGGTTTTGTTAAACCACAGGTCATAGACAGGGCAATAATTGCTTAAAATTTAAAGACGTGGTCAATTATGTGCAACGCCTAGCGCCGCACATTCCTTTCAGTGAACAAATAAAGAGTACAGAAAAGAACCGTGAATGTTGGTCACATGTAAGACAGTAGGAGAGAATACCTCACTGCTTGTGATGTTGAATCCTCGACAATTTTCGCGCTTTATTTTCAAGGTCCGGACTATTGGGAAAATTTTCCAGTATCGCGCATTCTGGATGCTGTGGTCATATGCGCCGGTACAGTTAGCTTCCACGGTGTTTTGTCACGGATAATGATAAAAGTTCTATCCAAACAGGCTGTGCTTTGTACCATATCGGCACTTGAGAAATGGTCCCAGTGGCGCATGTAGTGAAATGGGTAGGAGATAATCTCGGCTCTACCGCCGTAGCGCTTATTTGCTCTAAGGTACAATGCAGATATACTCTCACGTAGGGCGGGTATTTCCGCATGATAATTGCCAAGTTCCCCAAAGACCAGTTGCCAAACCCATATAGCTGAAAATTATGAAAATAGTTGGTGCAGTCATACTGTTTAGATAAGCAGTGCATGTTGCTTTAAATAAATGTAGTGTAGTCTACTACTAGTCTTCTAGACAAATGATCTATCTGTTCCACAGAGAAACGAATGAATGCTCGGTGAAGGCATGTTTCCCAAAATTGGTAAATGCGAGATCGGGTGCTCCAGGCAAACTAAAACTCGGCACCCTGTTGCTCTGAAGGACGTTATAATGCCATTACCGAACTAAAAAACTGTGGCAGATTCCCGTTTCATAGGAATCGGTAAAACACGAAATTAAAATGTGAAGTGAAATCCGCAGCTGAGCATGATTTGCGTGTCTGCGGCTGCCTCTCAGTGTGCTTGGCAAGCGACGTAATGCTGGCGGGTCATTTCGGCACAAGGTGTACTGGTGTCATTACAGTAAAACAAATGACGTCAGTGAAATCTTCGTGTATCCAGGCATAAAACATTATCGTTTTAAAAATATGAAACCCGAAAACGAACAACCGTAGTATAACGTACTCTTTAGTACTAAAGGTTGAATCCTTGCACAAAGGCCCTATTTTCAAGGGTGCAAGCGGCCTGTAAAAACAGGCCGCTTGCTTTGTTGCACCAGCGTCACTTCCGTGACAGATATGACGTAAGTGAAATCTTCGTGAATCCCAGAATAAGACACTTTCGGGATAAAAAAGTTCGTGCTCCATCCCTTGGCAGATTAGAAGAGCGAAGCTCAGTACACCTATTATAGCTGTTTTGTCAGTTCGGTTTTCACCACTATAATTGATAGCAATTCCCACAGACGGTATTTGAACTAAAAAAATATTTCCAAAGTTCAGGGTTTCCTTTATTTACACAGATCATCATATTTTAAATTGTTATCTCAAACAAGAAATATTTGGAATTTTTTTAAATATTCAGCATAATGTTAACAAAAACCAAAAGAAAGAAAACACCTTACATTTGCCTTTTTCAAAAGATATTTTATTTCCTATAACCGAACTCTTCAAACTTTATGTCAAGTTCTTATATTTACATGGCGTACGACACTGCGCAAGTTTCAAAACGCTCGTGATTTATTCTCAGGGCAATAAGTCTCGCTCTAGCGCTCTTTTCTTTCTTCAGACAGTGATCTTTACCAGCCTTTGGTGTAAAACACACCAGCTCCACTGATTTAGGTTTCGAAGGCTGGTAACAGCGACGCTGCCTCGGGTCCGCTAATCGCAACGGTGAGCGTCATAAAACTTCTTAAAGCCATCAGATAGATACCTCTTCACGCCAAATCATTATGTCATGTTCCCAACGGCCGCGTCATTTACTTCAACCTTTGGTTGTTTTTCACCTTAAAAAACTCCCACCAGGATTCGGGTGAGCACTTTCTTTAGGGCAAGACGTGCTCTTTTCAAAGGGTAAGGTAAAAAGTACTAAAACGTCAAAGTAGATGGCATGAGCTGTGGAACACGGTAAAAATGCATTGGCGCATGCGAGAGTCCATCAGCTGGCACTGCGAAATACTACGAAGGGTAGCCTTGCGATGGGGGAACCGAAGCCATCTTCACTGATAGCACAATCATTCACGACCTTAAGTCAGTCAAGCTAGACGGATTCAATTCGTTAAGTATTTGCACTTTTTCTCGCTTGTCCCTGTCTTTTAAAAGAAAATGGCTCCTATCTACGCTGTGAAGGTGGGTGGACTGTGAATCGGTAAGCCACCCCCTGAACGATTAACCACGTGACGTCCCACGAATTTAGGCGCGCGGCACTAAAAAGAGTGAAACCAGAGACGACCTAGCGCAGCAGAGATGGCGGAAAAGAACCGGAGAGTAGCGTCGCGGGAAAGAATGAGGAGGAGGGCGGAACGCGCGTACATGGTTCACCCACTCCCCTCCCCCCCTCTCGGTTCTCATGCATCGCCCCCAAATGCCTATCCCATTCCCCAGACTGTTACGTTCACCGCTAATCCAAACTACGGGAACTTCGTTTTAATTACATTCTACAGTTTGCACTCCCACAAGGGCTCTGAATGAACGCAGGTGGTAGACCCAAACACCGTGCTCTTTGACTACACCGTCTGTCTCCACATTGCCAATCGCGAGGGGCCAAGGTCAGTCAGTAAGACGACGGGCCATCGACGAGTCGACGTTCAATTCTTGGCTGTACCAGTAATACCTTCAATTTTGAATGAGATTTTAGGTGCGGAGTACCTTGGGACCACACAACGTCCGTCCGCCTCCGGCCGCATAGCATTTACAATCGCAAAAAAATCCCGCAGGCACCGGCAGGATTCGAGCCTGCGTCTGGTAGACCAGACAGAGTTATTGTTGGTCGTCTTACGCATTGGGCTACGACCGTTTTTTTTTGGTGTCTTTTGCATAGAAGACTAACCCGAAATGCTTTAAAGTCACACCCTAACTAAAATAACAGTAGGTTCGCTGACACATGATTTAAAAGTGTGGTAGGCACACGCACGCCTCAACAACATTCGACCAGTCCGGCGGCTGCGATTGCGCCGTATAGACACTGTACCCAAGCACACACTGTTCGCAAAAAATTGACTTAGTGCCACTAGGTTCCCTTACGTTGCGGTAAATCAGGCGACATTTCCATAGGGTAAACAATCCGATCAGCACCAAAAAGGCCATATGGCACGCAACAGTTCCTCATCACTGGCAGGAATCGTATACTGTAGGGGGTGATGTGTATGTCGTTTTTATAATTCCGCTGTAGAACATCCCAAAATAACAGGCATCCCAACATAAAACAACGCAGTGATCAATTCTCTTAGGCGGGTTCACAAGCGTCAGTTAATAGGACCCAGGCACATATATTCCTCTACTATTGAGCCATGTTTCAACAGGCAACGTGGATGTGTGCACGTTAAAAGAAACGTTTTTGCAGCCGCTTGGATGCCCATTTTCTTGATGCGCTTTAGCACACTGTTATCTAAAATCATCAGATATGGTTGGTGGTAAATTGCCACTGGAAATAAACTTTCAAATAAAACGCCCGTCAATTCGTTTCTGCAGAGACCGTACAGATACTCGAGAGAAAAACGCAGAATAACAAACTTGAAAGTGTCAGCAACCTCTTTCTGAAATCCCAAGGCGGCTTAGGATTCGAGGGGTGTATGGAGCAAACAAAAAGGCAAATGAGCACTCAATTTATGCTGAATAAAAACCATTAAAACTGATTATCAGCCGTTTTTAAACAGGAGAACCGCGAAACGAGCTGATGTGCAAACAAATGCATCAATCCATTACCACCCGACCTTAACGGCGCATGGGCTACCACTTGGACCGCCATGCGAAGGTAGCCAAAACTCTATGAAAGTCTTGGACCTTATTTTTTGCACAACTAAAGACCTGCACAACATAAACAAGTTTGGAAACTAAAAATACATTACACAGTTCTGCACGCGGCAATATGGACAGCTCCCGCCCCATCCATGCCTGTGCTATACGCTACAATACAGTCAGCGCAGTAGACCAATGAGGTCCACTCTTTCGAATCTGATATAGAGAAACTCCAAGGTAGGGTATTGTTTCAGAGTGCCAGGTTATGCCTTCATACTTGACGCGGCTGCGTATGCCACAAGCCCTTCCAAAAACCTTTTGATTTTTCAAGTTTCAAATTAGCTCCACTTACATCGCAAAATCGCCGTGTGAGCGTCATTGCCTCCAAAACACTTTTCTTGTCCGTACAAAAAGCAGCCAGGTCATCTGCATAGGCTAAGACTTTGACTTCATAGTTTGTAAGTACGAAGCCATAAATAACACTGCCCTGGGCAATACTAATGCCAAAGGGCTCAAGGTACAATCCCAATAAAAGGGGTGATAACGGGCAATCTTGTCGTACGGAAGATCTAATGAGAATAGGTCTAGAGAGTTCGCGGTTTATAATCAACCGGGTTGTACAGCTTTTGCAATAGAGAGATATTCCTTTATACAGGCTGCCCCGAGCCGAGCTGATTCCAGAACAGCAAAAAGGAAAGGATGGCTAACCCTGTCAAATGCTCTAGCAAGATAAATTTGAAGGAGCAAATCTGCCCAGCACCATCGGGTACGCACTACAGTACTGAACGAGAAACATGGCGGTTTGTCTGAATGCTCCGCCCATGAATCCTGCAGTCTGGTGCGGACCTATACAGACTTGTGATTACAATCTGTAGCCCGCGTGCCGCCACCTTCGAGAATATCTTGTAATCCACGTTACACAGAGATATCGGCATCTAGCCATCCACGCATTTCAACTTTTCTACATTGTCACTTTGGGGATAGCCGCAGTATACTTGGAGCATTTTGTGCCCATTATGA
Source organism: Haemaphysalis longicornis (assembly GCA_013339765.2). Lineage (NCBI taxonomy): Eukaryota > Metazoa > Arthropoda > Arachnida > Ixodida > Ixodidae > Haemaphysalis > Haemaphysalis longicornis. The sequence goes on along the minus strand of CM023452.1, from coordinate 53,788,213 downwards.
AAAACTCTTTAATGCCGCACGGAATATTAGTACGCCCGGTTTCAATGTATTTCTCAGCCTTTTCCTAAGCTCAGTGACGATGAGCGGGCTCTTGTAGAAGGAACCAATTACGCTTGAAGGAGTGGAAATTGTCATTTGAAACCGGCAAACCCATAAGTCACCAGGACCTGATTGCCTCACTTCGGAATTTTACCAAAAATTTTCCAGTGTTCTGGCACCTGCCTCAAATGAGGTATTTACAAAGGCCTATTAACTTGACATTCTGCCTCCAACATTCTACCAAGGTTATACCGTTCTAATGCCCAAAAGTGGCTACGACCGTGAGTTAGTACCCGAGAGTCAAACGGTTACTCCCTCGCCTGTAACGGTACGGATTACCTTAGGACCTCTCATCAACGCAGTAGACCTCTCATATTAGCAGTGGAGCTCTCGTATTTGGAACTCTTATCAACGGAGTGGAGATGCTGCCATTGTTATGCTTACGTGGACAGGAAAATTTTTCTGCCTGGTCGAGGTATGCTGCTTCGCAATGAAGTCGATGGCTTCCCCGGCACTGGCCGTAAGCGAAAAAAATTCTCCGAAGGAGATATCCCCGAACGCCTCTTCCTTGCCACTCCCACTCCACCTTTCCGAATAATTAGATTTGCCCCACAGATACGGTATTTGCAGAGAGCAAATATTTCACCTCTTCAAGGAACCACTACGCTGTACGGTAACGTCAGCGCAAGGAAGTAATGCGCCCTAGCGTGCACTGTCCATAAATATACATGTGATTAAATATCTGCCCTATAAGTGCGCAGGACGGCAAGCGCTGCACAGTATTCTCCACAGCCTTAAATTCACCGAATGTGATAGCGCTATAGCCTTCGCGTCTTAAAGGCGAGGGTAAAGCGTACTTCAATTTTTCTTATAGGAATCTGAAGTGGTGTTCGCAGTTTCGATTTTTCGCGATACCAACTCTCAATTTACATGACGGAAGCAAATGCTTAGAATTTACAGACGCTCTGCCCAGTGACACGCATACATAATACACTATCATTTCACAGCCATCACTTGTGAACGTTTCCTTCTCTTTTTTAGAAAACATTTTGTGATTATATTGTAATGGTAAGCAATGTGGATTTGACGTGGTCGTTATATTTGGAATGCTGTAGTAATAACTATTGGAAAATTCATGTCCTTTCTGCCTGTCATTTGTTACATGATGGACTGTAGTTTACTATAGGGACGTTTTGGTTGTGATATATTTTTACAAATATGAGCTATACACTGTTTCACAAGCGTAGCGTTGTTTCTATACAATATTCTCCTCCTATGGCCTTTAGAGTTATTGTAAAAACTTGATAAATGTCGAAGTTGCGGTGGAATTCGGCGTTTTTTTTTTAAATCGACATTTTATTCGACAAGGTGTTATTGATGGTAGCTGAAGGTTGTCAATTCGTAAATATCCTTCATCCTCTTATGGTCCTGTAAAATGGGTAGGGTATGCTGCAGTGATTTTTTTCGACAGCTAATAACCAGCTTAACCAAAACAAGACATGCACATAATTCTATGCTTGCTTTTTCTGGGCAAGGCTTTTCATCACAATTTATTGTTATGCAATTAGCTTACTTTATTATTCCTAGGCGAAGTCAGAGGTAGATGCAATGAAGCAAATTCATTAAGGCAAAATAAAAAAAAACACCACTCCCCCAGATAAGAGAAATGTCCTGTGAAGTTGGCGGCGTGGTTAATCATGTTATGTATGCACTAAGTTATGCGTGGCTGTTTGGAATTTAAAAAAATTGGGACAGGGTTTACAATCACCGCCACACACCAAGAACACGCGATTGTTTGGTGGAGAATTCCACGGTTTATATCACGGCTCCACACTTCCTTGCGTAGTCTCTAGTGGGGCAGAGCTGTGCATCGAGAAGCGCACGGCAATGCGCAAAGGCAGATGGAGATTGACACCGCGCGTGCATGCAGTACGGGCTACTCGGGAAAGGTTCCAGAGGCGGTGCAATGGAAGTCTGTAACCAGCTCTTTCGTGTGGGTGGCCAGTCATCACTGTGCAATACACAATATGGTTATTCCAGTTTACTAAGGCCAAGCTTGGGGAAAAATGCACACATTGACTCAATAACACCTGTTTACATAAAGTAAGCTTCACCTACTAACACGAATGTATTGAGAAGTGGGTATTTTTTAGGCTTCTAGGACATCTTACTTCAAAATATGAAGACCATAGCACATTTGTTTTATTCTGTTATTAAATTTTATATACCCTCAGCACACTCCGCTGACTTAATGAGGAACACATCACAGGGTGGCATTACCTACTGACAAGCACTGTAGCTCACCACCAAGGTTAACCTCTAATGCCCCGATACCTAGACCCAAAACCACTAGTTTTCTGTCTACACGGGCGCGTGTAATGAGGCGGATGGGACATTTACTGCTTCGCTGCAAAGGAGCAGTGTCGGTTTGCTACATGCGGAGCATCTTAGGTGCCACCAGCGACGCCCTTTCGTTCGCAGACCATGCTTTCAGAAATGGCCGAGATAATGAATTAATAGAAATCATCCAAATTGGTTCTAGAGTTTATATATTTGCACGGACCTACCACTGAAGAGTTGAAAAATTTCAGTGCCAGATAGGTATTGCCGCTGTGGTGTTTCGTCAAGTGGGACTTACTGCAATTGCATTGAAGAATAGGTTCTGTCGCCAATGTTTCTGTTTCTGTGTGACATTTTTGTCAGAAATGCTCACGCTATATTGCTTTGCAGCACACATTATTTTCCGCTTTATCCTGTTCTATAGCACACATATAGTCCAGACAAAATTGCGTAATAAAATAACACCTTATAATTGTATAAAGCTGGAGCTCCTTACGAAACCAAAACAATCACAGTGCGGTACTACTTCTGGCATCCGCCTGTATTCACACTATGCCAAGAGAAACAGAAATACCAATGGTTCTGTTGTTTACCAGACTGCATTATAAGCCAGAATATTCTCCGTCCGGTCATAGGCAGTATTCAGTTTTGTGTTGCGTTCTGAGGCAAGTAAACACACGGGTGAAGTTTGAAAAGTGACACAGGAATAACCAAGCCAAAAAGGCGGAAATGAATTTTGATGTGTCCCGGGCTCCCAACGTTTGTTAGCATGTGCCTTTTGTCGAAACTGGTGATGTTTTTCTATTCATTCGCACTGTGATTTGCAACTCCCTACTTCGATTACTGAGTTTTAAGTCTTTGTTCATAATGGTTTATATTGCTGAGCCGATTTTTGACTGTGCATTGTGACAGCTGTCTTGTGAGCTTCTCTTTGAAGGAATTCAATGCCACTATTTGTACTCTCGTCTTCAACATGTTTCAACGTACCGGGTAAGCATTTCCTAGCTCAGTTTTTTCTCAGTTGAATCATTTTTTGCGTCTCTGCTCCTTCAGGCTTATCATGCCCTGCGGATACATCAGTTTATGTTAAAGACCCACGTGAAGCGAGAGTTTTTGGGATCAGCTCACAGTACTAAATACTTCCACAGACTCGCCCTGAAATACCAAGATCCTTCCTTCGGCGTGTATTTATATATGCCTGGCTCCCATACGAAAATTGCGCTCTTCCGTGGATCTCATACTTGCCTGCAGGATCTTGATTTATATAGTGTGCGCTTTTATGTAGTTACTGACAACAACCATTGACTATTTAGTTGCTATGCCCCAAAACCAGGAAGCTTTGAATCACGCGCTGGGATTGTTTTTATGCACACTGTGTGAATTTCCTGCAAAATTTTATTGTTGAAGGATATCAGCCCTTTTCAGAGGTCTCTGAAACAGTTCATGCCGAATTCAAAATCTTGCATTGCGCGCTATGTCAACTAGGAGAGATGATTGTAAAGCACTCCAAAGTAGAAGAAATAATTTTGGGTAACCTTAGCAAAAGCCGTGTTCGGAGTATCATGCGTAATAACCTTGGGCCTTTCTACCAGTGCCACTAAGTAGATAGCTTTCTAGGTGGATTCTGACGTGTTAAAATTCATCTGTTGATCAAACAGTTGTAATGCATTAGTAAGGCGAATTTGCACTGCTGCAAAATACGAAGTGTGTTACCCCAAAAATATTGAAACGTAACGCAACGGAATATCGATATAACTGCCGCACACACTTTTAAAAAACTTTACAAATTTTTCACAATAAATCGCCTTTTGAGTTTAGCAAAACTTTGAACCACTTCGGTGGAAGTGTGTTGCCTTGTAGAAAGAGGGACATGAACAGAGCACCCTGGCCTTCCAAATGTTTTCACTATGTATTCCAGTGTATTGCTATTTTATCACAGGTTCTAAATAAAAGAGGATCGACAATTACGTTGAATTAACGTAGATACCGAAATGCCACATAGTAAACCTGGTATTTACCAGTAAAAACTTGCTCTTCTATCCTCACACAGGCCATGCAATGATACCCCGATCTATGCCCAGACACCGCAGTGTACAAGCAATCAAACAAAATCTCGGCAGCCGCCAATCGCGTTTATGACGGCAAGATATTTTTGTGGGCGCACAAGGCTCAAAATATAAAATGTACTGGGCCAACGAAACTTCGAAAAAAACTGCACAGATTCACCACTTTGATGCATTGTCTATATCATTTTGTTTTATTTTAAATGCTATTTAGCCTATTTCAAAAGCGCATCATGCTAGGGCTATTTTGTGGTGAGATACAAATGTAGGAACAGAGCACATTTTGAAGAAGGCCGGACAGAAACATACACCAGCAACGCTGTCCTTCCTCAAATTGGCAGCTGTTCCTACTTCTTCGTAACCTAGCCATATTTGTCATATACCGTGGCCATCTTTTGACTGGGCAAATGATTAGTTTGGTCATAGTAGTCTGACAAAACACTGCACCGTACTTGAAGGGAGCCGGTTTACGCCTTGTTGCGTATTAGCATAACCTGCAGCATGTAATACAGAAGTAACACAAATGTATATACATCAAGCCACCCACGTTTAAATCCGAATTTCGGATTGGCTATGGTGGGAATGTTGTACTGCCGCGGCTTGCTGAATGCACTCCTCACAGCCTTGGTGGAGTTATGAATGCCCGTGTGACAGGTGATGGAAGCGGCCAGAATTCCGTCCTGCGGGGGGTGTCAGTGCCACAGTCCTGGCGGAAGCAAAGTAACTGGTACACCATCAGGCGTAACAAACTTGTGCATTGGGCCAGTGGGAATCTATTTGTTCGTTGTACAGAAAGTGTTGACAACAAAAACTTCGCGAATACGGCAAATGCAATCTTGGTTTCCTCATGGCTTTCAAGCCGGCTCTGCTAGAAGACCAAGGAGAAACAAATATTCATGATTGGAATAAAATTAATTCAATACAGCGGCATACCCACCCTAAGCGGCTGTTACTGAGCACCAGACTTGCGCGTTTGCTTTACGCCGAAATTCTATAGCTTTAAGGGTCTACTGCGCGGGCTTCACAAAACACAGAAAACTCTAAATAGGAAAGGTAAAAGTGGTACAATAATGCGTGCCGTGTGACACCTGAACCTAATTTCACGTGAGTTAAACAGGTGCGCACACAGTTCCGCAGAAAGTTTTTTTTTTTTCATAGAAACCGTGCCTTGTGCGAGTATGTTTTCTTACGTTATTCGCACCGAAAGACCAACAAGAGCAAGTGAAGAAAGAGACGGTAACACGGGGTAAAAAAACGAAGTCTGTCGAAGTAGTTCGGGCCAAAACAAGAAACGAAAACGAAGAAAGTGACGCAGATGCAATGTTGTAACCAGAAGTCATTCATAAGGTCGCGGGAGTTTGCCTTCAAAGCGGGTAACCAGACTAGAGTAGAAGATTTTTGTAGCGCAAGCTACACTGGCCGAGGTTAAGCAGTTTTTGTGGACCTTGAAGGGCCGTGCTGTACAAGCGCGAGGATCGTTGGATAGATAGGATTGTATTTGGATTGGATTAGATTGCATTCAATAAAATTCCATTGAATCGAATTTCCATTGGAGTACAGGTGTGTAGAGAATGGAGTCTGCACATTCGCCGTCTGCGCATTTTAGAGGAGTAACGTCATAGCCGCAGCAGACGCACTAGTTCCGGAGCGTGCCTAGCAGTGCGCCTCTGTTGCGCAGTACCCAAGTCTGACGCTGAGCTTGAGCAGCTTGATAGCCATTTCGCGTGGCTCCTGGAGACCCTTGCTGCGCACGCGCGAGGGGCAGTGACTGTACTGTACTGGACTGGACTGGACTGGACTGGACTGAACTGGACTGAACTGGAGCTGGAATGGATTGGATTTGGCTGGAGTGGACTGCGCTGGCTGGACTTGACTCGATTGGATTGGATTGGATTGGTGAACCTTAGCTCACGCTACGTATATCCTTGCATTAGCCGAGCTAAGCAACTGGTAATTTTTTTTGTTTGGCCCAATAGACTAATTCTTTTCCAGTCAAAGGGAGCTAAAGGTAGGCGGTTATCGAAAACGCGAAGTAAAGTCTGGCGCCACGATGCAGAAAATAACATATGTATTCAATACACTGCAATTCAGCCGACCGAGGAAAATGAACACATATGACGTGCACTCATTTCCACTGTAACAAGGTACTTCAAAATTTTGTAATACACATTGCCTACTTCCATCTTCACGGGCTTTCGCATGACGATGCACTTTATTCGACGAATCACTTTTGTTCGAATCCTGTGTGCTTTTGGCGTGACAATCCTTTAAGAGACAGAATCAATCGCTGATTTTTTTGCTCTTACAGCTCGCAGTGCTCGACAAAATGTTCGGCGGCACACCTAACTTACTTATGTTAGATAGAGGGTGCAAAAGTATTAGCTTTAAACAGATATGCCTGTATTGTGCGCGCCGTATGTTTCATAGCATCTGCTCATGTACACCGTGCAGCGTCGTTCACCGCATGCAATGCACCGATTGACTTCGTAGAACACGTGTCGCGAGATTTTTAGGGCGTTCTTTGTGTGCATGCATCTTAGCCACATTGTGCCTCCAGTTGCTCGAGTCTAGTTGACGCTTGCGTTTTATCATCATCACACTATCATCATCATCAGCAGCAAAACCCCGGCAATTATTATCATCATCACCGCCGCCGTAGTCGTCTTCATCTTCATCATTACCATCGCGATCATCTTAATCGTTAACTTTCTTTGCAGCAGTTTCTTCATCTTTCGCGTACTATGAATGTAACCACTTGGTATCACTCTCACTTGCTCCACACACACGCTACTAGTATCAACGAGCTTTGCTAATGTCCTAACGAGGGCAATTACAATGCTCGAATTTCTCTATTTGTAATAATAAGTACGTGTCTGTAACACACGTTAGAAAGTCGAATGCCACAACCCTTTCGATGGCTTCGCCTTTGGTCAGCTAGCAACTTGTTAGCTAGTGGGGACGAAGGACTTTCACGTTCATCTGGCATTCAGAAAAACCGCGCACCATTTCTCCACAGCGCACCACTTATCTAATGTTCCTTTCAACCGAATTAAATACATTATGTAAGAAGTTTTCCAGGAAGTATATCATGATTTGAAATAATTATTTGCCTGTTTTTTGTGCTGCACGCATACCACCCTTTATGCGCCCTCAGGCAGCCATTGTGTCCCTCGTGTGTGCACCACTTATCTTATGTTTTTTCAACTCAATTAGTTGCATTGTGTAAGAAGGTTTTCCAGGAAATATATCGTCATTCGGTATATTCACTTGCCTGCTTTTTTTGCTGCGCGCATACCACCCTTTATTCGCCCTCAGGCAGGCATTCAGTGCACCATTGTTGCACAACTTATCTTATGTTCAATTGAACTCAATTAGTTACATTGTGTAAGAGGGTTTTCTAGGAAATGCATCGTTAATTTGGAATTTTCATTTGCATGCTTTTTGTGCTGCGCGCATACCACCCTTTATTCACCCTCAGGTAGCCATTGTACATAAACAGAAACACAGGTCACTGACCAAGTCAAAAACAATTGAACGTTTCGGGAGCGCTACGGCTCCCTTGTTCACAATGAAAACGGCCACTGGAAGACGCCGAATTATATAGCCCCCAGTAATCTTTTAAGAGATTTGGCGTAGTCAGGATTCATGCAGCCCGTCCGTCCTGTTGATTGTGTGCGGAGTTGTCTGAATAATCAAGGACTCCAGATTCAGGCGTGCAGATATGTTGCGTTCCGTCGTCAGTATCTTGGAATGTTCCCAGTTATCGCATGTTGAGTATTCGCCACGTGTTCCGAAATGGCGTTGGAGACCACGGTTTTTCTTTCGGCAAGTCGTACTGGTGTTGCTTTATGCGTTTGCAAAAATTACCGGATTCGCCTATTATACTGCTGGGCATTCGGCGCGAGCGATCCGATAAACAACACCAGGAAATTGCAACGGCGGAAGCCTGTCTTTCACGTTCACCAGCTCATTGCGCAGCTTGCTTGTTGGTGCGTGCCCAGTTGCAAATTGTGCTTTCGGAAAACACGTGGCCAGGGCCTCAACTGATCCCAGGTACATATGGCACCCACGGCGCGTTTTGGCTTCTATGTGTTCTGGCTTGTTACATTTTCCTCGAGTAGAGGGCGCTCCGGAACCATTCTTCTCTGCGTGTTTCTCATGAACGAAAGCGGGTAGCCGTTCTTCTTTAGGTCCTTTTCAATTGCTGCCAATTCTTTCTGGAGCACAACTTCATCGGAGGATGTTGGTCTGTGCCGATTTGTTAATGCCATGACAACTGACCGCTTGTGACTGATAGGGTGTGCTGACTTGAAGTCCAGGTACCTTCCATAATGGGTCGGTTTCCCGTAAACACGGAAAGTAAGACCTTCAGCCCTTCGAGAAACGATGGCGTCCAAAAAAGGAAGTGAGCCACTGGCCTCCTCTTCAACAGTAAATTGAATTGAAAGCTCCACGCAGTTAAGGTGCTCCAGGTATCGTTGAACGTGCCTCCGGTCCAGGACGCAGAAGCAGTCATCCACATACCTGAGAAACAGTTTTGGCCGTGGCTGGAAATTATCCAATGCCTTGGATTCTATGGCCTCCATTGCGAGGTTTGCCGTCGTCACGGATATTGAGGCCCCCATCGCTGTCCCGAAAGTATGCTGGTAGAATTCACCGTTGTAGCTAAAGTAAGTGTTTCCATGGCAGAAACGAAGCAGCTGGAATAGTTGCGTCACGTCAAAAGGGGTTTGTTTTCTAGCGATGGATCCTCGCTTGGAGGTTGCCTGCAAGTTTCAATTGCCAGTTCAACCGGAACGCTTGTGAAAAGGGAGCAAACGTTCAAAAGACACGAGGATATCATTCTCCTCCAGAGTGACAGCCTTCGCTTTCGTAATAAAGTCCGATGTGTTCTTGATGTAGGTCCCCGTCTTCCCGACCGAGTGGCGCTACAATTTCGTGCAGGTACTTCGACAGAGAGCAAAGAGGAGACCTCGTGAAATCGACTATAGGGCGGGGCGGCACGTCTGGTTTGTGCACTTTCGGACAACCCGTATATGGCTGGGGCTGATCCGTTGGTACAAAGCAGCCTGAAGTACAGGCGCTTGTATGATGGCGGTAGTTCCTTGAAAATTTCCGCCAGCAATTTTTGCAACTTTTGACTTGGTCAGTGACCTGTGTTTCTTGTTTTCTAGAATGCTACCTGACCAGACGGTGTACCGGTCGGTGACCTGTGTTTCTTGTTTTGTAGTATGCTACCTGACCAGACGGTATGCCGTCCAACCATCGACTTCAGGTAGCCATTGTGTACACCACTTATCTGATGTTCTTGTTAACTCAATTGGTTACTTTGAGTAAGAAGGTTTTCCTAATATAGTCAGTATCCTGCTTTCTGTGCTCCGCGAATACCACCGTTTATGCGCCATGAGGCAGACATTGTGGGTGCCTTGGGTGCCTGCTGTTTGGCCAAGATAGTTCACTTATGCTTTCGACATATATGTGTCTGTGGGCTACATAAGCTCCTTACATACATAGAGGGGCTCAACATAAATGTTCCAAAGGAGGCGTTTCTTTTAGTGCAACATCGTGCAGTGGATTTCCAAATTGAGAAATTTGTTTGCATTAAACCCTAAGAGTGTAACACATGGATGAACCCATTCCTGATTCTAAAAGTTCGTAGGATGTTTATTGAAATCTTTTAAATCGTACACGAAACAAAATAACTCTTTCGACCTTCGTTAAGTTGTAAGCATAACGGAATGAAGAACCTAACGGTGCCAAATTAAAAAAAAAACGCCTTCGTCAAAGCTCGCAGATTTTCATGCATCTGGTGTGTTTAAACCATCGGGTGCGTTATAAAGCCAAAGAAGCTAAAGAAATGTACACGGGCGGTCGCAAAAACATCGCTTTGCACCAATGCATTAATCATGAGGTGCGTTTACAATAAAAGGTGATAACTGCAGATGTAATAGTATTACTCCCAGTTTTTGAAAGTAATTATTCCCACACCTTTTAACTGCTTTCTTTTATTGATCGAGGTGAAGATATTTTTCTCACTGCTTTCATTCTGGTCCTTCAAATTACCCCGCAATGCCAGCACAAAAACCGCACATGAACGCTGGCATGCCTTCCTAAAACGTTTTTGCATAGTCTAAGAACCCCATCTGTATTAGTAGAAATACAGCCATATAGGCACCTAAGACATTAGGACAGTGTCACATGACAGCTTAAATACTCAATGTCCCTTTTGAACATTACAATCGCAAGGACAGTTCTATGTCCTGGGTTAGGGAAAAATGATTATATCGACACTACATTTACAGAACGGGTTAATTACTCAGCTATTATTCCCAGTCTATTAATGATCAACAGGTCACGTGTTTTAAGGATAATTCTACACGACTGCGCTACGCCAGTGAATTGCCATCCATAACAAGTTATGCGACTTCTTTGCGAACATCGATCCAATTCTTCTGAACTTTCTAGCAATTTCAACGGTTCAAATAAATAAATTGTTTGAGAGACGTCTAGGATTGGTAGGTGCGAAGATTGACTATTTAAATCTGGTTCCTGTAGGGCTCCAAAATCTCGCATTTACGACTTCAAACCTCTAATCGTTCGATATCTGCAAACTAAACAAGAACGCTTTCGGGGAAGAACCATTGGCGTACAGGCTATATTAAGCTTCAATATTCTACACAAGCGCGCAGCCGTACACGGGAGTTCCCTGTTTACGCATAGCCCTCAATAAACCTCGCACAATTAGTTAATCCTCTACAGCACAGTACATACGTTTTCCCACTTTTCAAGACCACGAGTATACGAAGATCTCCTAGTCATACACCATACCATAAAAAGGTTAGCTCAGGAACTAAGCAAATGAGATGAAAAATAGCTGTCCATAATTGTAGGAGCATTGCGAACTTCGCCTATGGTAAACGCCGGGGTCGCCCTCCTAACAATGCTTGAGGCGTGTGAAATAATATTTCATGACAAAGAAGTCCATCACTGAGGCCGACAATGAAGAAAGTATATTTTGTACGTTCCACTTCCACAGTCTTGCGAGTGCTGTCTGCGCGACGACATTTGGCTCTAATTGCTGTAAGGTACTGAAATATGAGTGCTATCTTCCGGCTGTCACGAGCAGTACTTTGAAGCAGGCAGATGATTCCGGTTTGGATACATGAATGGCGTGCCGCGCTTGTAAGCTTACAATAAATATACCTAGTCACTAACGCACAAACTCTATAAACCTACTGTAGAAAAGCCAGGGATATTTATCCGCGTTCTAAGCATGAGCGTACGGCAAGTTAAAATTACATCGCATACATTATAGACCCAGAACACTTGAAAAGAAGTGTTTCAGCAATCCCGTTCCCTACTGAACACAACGTACAAGCCCTTTAGACTTCGAAGTTTTCATAATCATTTTCTATATAATTATTTTCCTTACATCTGATTTTACCAACCAGAGTGGCTTAGTATATGTGCATTCAAGTACAACTAACTATTTAAGTGTTGTTTTACATTCTGTGCTGATGGAATCTATTAGTTAAAATATATGCGTGGTTGTAAAACAAATTTGCGTGATAAGTTTTGTGCAGGATTGGCAACCCAGAATAGAAAGTTTTTTCCTGAACTTCGACTTTTCCCTTTCATTACTTCATGCCCACTACACAAACTGTGCACGGACATCCGTCTCTCAAGGAGATTAAGCATCCATTCTCCGCTAGGCACACAAAACTCCTACCCTCACAGACTTCTACTAATTGCCTTGTGTCCTGCACATCCGCCAGAAAAACTCTAGATACTGGTATGAGAAAATACGCGATGGCTCTCAAAGCCCGAACCATCGGCTCTGCCCAGACGCCTTTATAGGACGTGGTGACCCTGGGTGAAAATTTGTGAAACATCCCACCTGCGATGTCCCGTGACTAGGACAGGGATAGGAACAGTGGACCTTGGTTTCTGTGACTAGGAAAATCACCCTGCCTCACAGCTGCATGTCTCAACCTATAGGCTCAATTTTTTTTTGTATTTCAGGACAGCGGTGTTAACTCCACATGCAAAACGTTTGCTACGAGGCGCTCCGTAGTAGAGGGCCCAAATTAGTTTTGAACACTTAGGGATCCTTAAAGTGAGTCGAAATCTAGACACACGCAGTTTTCGCTTTTCGCCTCAATAAGAAGATCAGTGACAGGGGCCTCGATGGAACCCGCATCTTTGGGCCCAGCAGGACAACGCCTTAACTACGCAGCCACTGCGCCAGGAGCTTTTCTTTGACACGTTTGTTTTTCTTTTTGGTCCACTGGCGTGTGTATCTTCTCAATAAGCGTTAACTTAATGAAATTATTGATTATCCTTCGAAATACCAAGAAAACCCCGTACGTTTCCTTGGTTGCCGTGCCGTAATATTATTCTATGTAAACGTTCCCTCGCGTCATTGTGAGTGATCAATAAAAAATATTCGAGTAATATTTACGGCTTCGAGGTTGTTAAACAATCCCGGCATGGAATTAAATAAGAATTGGAATAAAAGAGAGTACGTGTCCGGCCACCATTGAAAGCAGACTGGGCAACTGCCCTCCTAACAACGCTCTGTGAACAACCCAACCTGTACAGCGGACAAAGAATTACGTATTTTCGACAGAAAAGGAAAGCGGTCCGGACTCCGTTGTAGTGAAACGAAAAATAAAGCAGAAGATTATCCAAACAAAAAAATTTTGTGAAGAGAGTGTCGGAAGAATAATAAAAAAATCAAGGGATCATCTAAATAATGTTGACCGTATTCAAGATGACATTTAATTCACCGACGCCACGCAGGCAATGAGGCGCACGATAATGAAAAAACACTTCGAGCAAACCTCACAAGAGGCGCTCCAAGAAACGTTGTCTCGAAAATGAATATAGAACCTAATGTACACCATCGACCAGTTCCGGCGGGAGTCACACGTGACAAAATCGGTGTGAGACATCTACGACACTTCTACGAATATGATATAATAAACACGTGAAAATTTTGCTGGATTCGAAGTTCGAAGGTTTTGCACTGGCTGTGTGCATGACGCGCCACTTCTATGGCCGTAACCGGTTTATTCAGTCGCCAGGCCAACGCAGCTAAGGCGGTTCAACAAGGACACAACATTTCTTTTGAAACTCTCTTAACATCGACTTATCTCCTAATTGCAAAACGGACACCTGGGCACCGACGTCCAATTATTGAACACTCCATTCGACTTAATAGAGATGTTCACTTATCTTCGGCAGAACGTGTCGTAAGGCACAATAATTGTTTATTCTGTTGAGGAAGAAGCTCTAAATTGAGTTAAACTTTGTTTATTAACCAGGAGTGAAATTCTGGTTACCGTATTTATTTGCCTGTCACTATGTATCCGCAAGCAAAAAATCAGTTTTATATAACGCGGATCTATATGACGCCTTACTCAAAATCCTTCGTTTAGCATGCTACATTATTTCGTTTGAATGTTGAATTTAAGGTTATTCTGTTACTCGTCCTTATGTTATCGCCGCTTTTCAGTTTAGTTACTACTTGTGACGGTAATATCTCGAGCAGTCACTGATTTTAACTAATTATACATTGTGACCTTCAAGGATAAATCGTGTGCTTATAATTACTCCCAGCTACCAATTCCAATTATATAAATTATCTAGAACTAATCGGTTTTGTTAACACATCACAAATGTGTATTACCATGTTGTTTTATGTTCTAACTTATGGAGCTCGGCCATATGTACAAACTAGAAAGCAGCAAGAAAATGCAAAATTCTTTACTAAGCTTTTTGTCTAAGAAAACGTTTTTTTTTAGTTTTTGTTTTAACATGAAATTACATGATGTTATATTAAGAATGTTACGACATTTTATAATGTTTCAAAATTAAGTAAATTTTTTTTATTACGCAGATTGTAATTATTGCTTATCAAAATAGAAAGAAATATGAAGCACAGACACCTCCCGCAGCTATTCAATAAACTGTCTTTTCAAGCCAGAAAGAATGTTTTTTATAAACGATGACCAAATAAAAGCAATCGTAACAGGCAACCTTCAGGTGGTTTTCTCGCTGCTGGTTTGCTAGCAGTGAGGAAGCGGCACTTGTCAGGCTTCAAGCTTGTCGAGTCGTCACTAGAGGTTTGGTGCGTTGGATTGTAGGAAACCGCGTAAAAAACAAACATGCTAGATTAATCTAGCAAAAGCAAACACTGTTACCTAGAAGTTTCCCATTCACAAGCGTGGCGTGCAAGTGGGGTAGCATGTGTGCGCCCCCAGAGCGGATTTTCGCAACTACCGTACCTGTTGCTACAGCGCTGTCATGCGGACGAACCGTGCGCGGCCAACACCACCTAATAAACTGAAGGCCTCTCCACGGCGAGGTGACGTCACAGAAGTGAGGTTGCCCTGGTAGTCAGCTTCACTGCGCAAGGTTGTTTGCCTCGATTTACCTATCTGTTCCTTCGTGTGCAAACAGCCCGTAAATGTTAATTTATGTTTAGAAATGTTTTTAGGGTATAAGTTGTAAACATGGCCAATCCAAATCATTTTGTTCCCTCTCTGATACGTAAAAAGTGCTTGAACAGAACTTTGGCTGACCACCTACCAACGACTACCCTTTTTATCAGACGTCTATGTACACAGCACTAAGATTTGTTTCTTTGTTTTCAAGAATTGTCTTTCCCAACAATCGTTACCGATGTTGCAGTTAGCAAATGCACTTATTGCTGATATTACTTCGAAACTGGAAGCAGGAAAGTGTTTTGAAGTTGACTAATGCTGCAATCTGTAGTATATTTGAATCTAACCCAAAAAATATTCAAGACAAATGAAAGCAAACTTTGTCACACAAGTTTACTGTCATTTCTTTTTATTTTAAAATTCACATGACATACAAATATATGCAAAGACATTTTTCATACAAAAAACTATTACTGTAAGCAATCAACAAGCACAACATTTAAAAATCAACATTGCATACCAATATGTGCAAGCAAACTATTCAACATGTAAACAAATTGCGGTGCCATATATAACCAATGTGGAATCTGAACCTGGCAACGTTTAACGTGCGAACCTTATCTAGCGAAGCAAGTCTAGAGGTGTTGTTCGAGGAATTAGAGGGCATTAAATGGGATGTAATAGGGCTTAGCGAGGTTGGAGGGCAGGCGAAGCCTTTACGGTGCTGAAAAATGGACACGTCCTATGTTACCGTGGTCTAGAGGACAGAAGAGACTGGGAGTGGGATTTTACTATAGCATTAACGAAAGGGCAGCACGTCTTGTAATTAGGCTCAATAAGAGGTACAAGCTCAAGGTGGTGCAGGGCTACGCGCCCACATCCAGCCACGACGACCAAGCAGTGGAACGCTTCTATGAGGATGTGGAATCGGCAATGGCTAAAGTAAAAACGCAGTATACCGTAGTTATGGTGACTCAATGCTAAAGTAGGCAAGAATCAGGCTGGAGACAAGGCAGTTGGGAACTATGGTCTGGGCTGTAGAATAGCAGGGGGGACCTACTAGTTGAGTTTGCAGAACATAATAACCTACGCATAATGAATACCTTCTTCTGTAACGGGAGAGTCGGAAGGGGGACCTAGAGGAGCCCGAATGGGGAGCACAAAAATGAAATAGACTTCATATTGTGCGATAACCCTGGCGTCGTGCAGGATGTGGAAGTGCTCGGAAGGGTAAGGTATAGTGACCACCGTATGGTAAGATCTCGAATTAGGCCTAGATTTGAGGAGGGACCGACACAAGCTAGTAAGAAAGAAGCCGATAAATGAGCTAACACAAAGACTAAAGTAGAAGAATTCAGGATCGCGCTGCAGAACCGATATTCCGCCCTTTAACGAGGAAGCCGAGCTTACGACACAGGAAGCCAGCGACAGCCTTACACGCATTATCAAGGAGTGTGCAGTGGAAGTTGGGGGCACTATGGCTAGACAGGATACTGGTAAACTGTCTTCAGGAGACGAAGAGTCTAATCAGGAAACGGCAAAACCATGAGAATCTCTACCGCAGGCAGACAGAATAGAACTAGCCGAGCTCTCGAAGTTAATCAATAAGCGTAAGACAGCTGACATAACGGAAGTATAATATGGAGAGGATCGATACGCTGTACAGAACGGAGGTAGCCTGAAAGCAGTGAAGAGACGTCTTGGCGTGGGGAAAAATCATATGTATGCACTTAAGATAAGAAAGGCAATGTCATCACAATAGGGATAAAAATAGTCCACAGTGGCCGAGGAGTTCTACAGGGATCTGTACAGTAGCCGGGACTCCAGGATAATGCCGAACGAGACAGTAGTTCAAAGGAGATAGACATCCCAACCAGTAACGACCGAGAAGTAAGGAAGGCTTTGAAAGAAATGAAAGGGGGCAAAGCACCTGGTGAGGATCAGATAACAGCAGACCTCTTGAAGGATGGCGGAGAAATTGTACTTGAAAAAACTGGCAAACCTGTATACTGCAATGCCTAATGACCGCAATGGTACCAGGAATCTTGGAAGAACGCGAACATCATCCTAATCCATAAGAAAGGCGACATGAAGGACTTGAAAAATTACAGGCCGATCAGCTTACTGTCAGTCGTCTACAAGGTATTTACCAAGGTAACCGCTAACCGAATCTCTGCAACCTTAGATTTCAGTCAACCTAAAGAACAAGCAGGGTTCCGTAACGGTTATTCAACAATGGACCATATTCACACGATCAATCAGGTGATAGAGAAGTGCGCTGAGTATACTGAACCCCTATATATAGCCTTCATAGATTATGAGAAAGCATTTGACTCGGTCGAAACCCTAGCAGTCATTCAGGCATTACGGAACCAGGGGGTAGATGAGTATTATGTAAGAATACTAGAGGATATCTTTAGTGGGTCTACAGCTACCATCATCCTCCATAGGGAGAGCAATAAAATACCTATAAGGAAGGGTGTCAGACAAGGAGACACAATCTCTCCTATGTTATTCACAGCATGCTTACAAGAAGTATTCAGAAATTTGGATTGGGAACAGGTGGGAGTATGGGTTAATGGAGAATACCTCAGTAACCTCACATTTGCTGATGACGTGGCCTTGCTAAGTAACTCGGGGGACGAATTGCAAAGCATGCTTTCCGCACTGGGCGAACAGAGTAGAACCGTGGGCCTGAAAATTAATATGCAGAAAACAAAAGTAATGATCAATAACCTCGGGACAGCACAGCAGTTTGAGAAGGTGGCGAGGCAGTAGAAGTGGTAATGCGAATATATCTACTTAGGCCAAGTTGTGACCCCGATCCCAACCATGAGGCAGAGATAATTAGAAGGATCAGAATGGGGTGGGGTGCATATGGCAGACATTCTCAGATAATGAATAGCAGCCTCCCATTGTCGCTGAAGAAGAAAGTGTATGACAGCTGCATCTTACCGGTACTCACCTACGGGGCAGAAACTTGGAGGTTCACTAAGAGGGTTCAACTTAAATTGAGAACGACTCAGCGGGCAATGGAGCGGAAAATGGTAGGTGTAACATTAAGGGACAAGAAGAGAGCGGAGTGGGTCAGGGAGCAAACTGGTGTTAAAGGCATATTAGTAGAAATTAAGAAGAAGAAATGGACGTGGGCAGGGCATGTAATGCGAAGACAAGATAACCGCTGGTCATTAAGGGTAACAGAGTGGATCCCTAGAGAAGGCAAGCGCTGCAGGGGGCGGCAGAAAGTTAGATGGGCCGATGAGATCAAGAAGTTTGCGGGGATAAATTGGTCACAGTTGGCACAGGACCGAGGTAATTGGAGAATAATGGGAGAGGCCTTTGCCCTGCAGTGGGCGTAGATAGTCTGGTGATGATGTGATGATGATGATGATATAACCAAATGCAAACAAATTAATTGTCAACTGTAGCTAAACAAGGTTAGGATTCCAGTGTTTTCAGCTTTCGGTTTTTATCTTGCTTACTTGCCGTAAGCTTGTCATTTTTGTCTTTTTACACATTAGCAGGTGCACTAAAAATGTATTTCATGACGAGCTGTGGTGAATGTCTATGGTCAAACGTGTCCAAGTATTCGTTGCTGTCAATAAGGGACCATATTAGGGCAACAGAAGCTCTTTTTGCGTTGGACAGTCATAAAACTTAGTTGCATTTTTTTTACAAGTTGCTCAAGCACTATGCCCAGTGTCAAAACTGCATGCACCACCATAGGCTGGGAAAACTTCAGGCAACCTCTAGTGTCAGTGGCAATAATAGCAAAATCATCCTCATCAAAATTGCGGTTTTCGAGTACCAGGTTCTCCTTGCAAGATGTATATGCAAGCTTTTTTGTAACTGCATGTGCGCAGTACCGAGCCACATTCTAATTGCAAGAAGCGTGGGATGCTTTTTTGCAACATCTTGCTCTCTCACAGCAACATCAAAATGCTTTAAATCGTGTGGGTAATTACCAGAACCACAATGAGTAAGTACGTCTAGCTGAGGGAGGTCAGGGAGCTCAAGCACTTTCTGCAGTCTGAGCTTGTGCTCAAATTCATAGACCTGGCGTATGGACACGTTATGCTGTGCTCCCGACAATTGACGATATTTTTCAAATCTGTCCTCTAGGCAGTCAGTATGGAACTTCCCCAGCAACACGTACGAGAAGCCGAGCACTTCAATGCAGTAGCGTGTCGCTTCTACAAGTGCATTGGAGGTGTGGCAGAATGCGCTGTGTGTTTCACGAGTCAGGTTACCTGCATCATGCTTTAGGCTTTCCTAGAACACTAGCCAGTCAATTACACTGTTAAGGAAATCGATCTGAGGGGAAGACCAACTTCTGACAGGCTCTTGAAAGCTGTCACGTAGGCGCTGTCCTTTGTGAGTCGTTTTGACGTTTACGATTTTCCACCATGTCAAGATGATGTGGATAAATTCAGCCGTTCCTTTGGCATGTTGTGTTAAGCTAATTTGGAACAAGTCAGTGCTGCAATAGTTGAAAGGTTGAAAATCTTCAGGACAAGCATGATATCTGGCGCTCCAAATTGAATGGATTTAATGCTTTTAAAGATAACGTCGGGGCCAACCGCAAGAGCTCATTGCTTTCCTGTTCATGTGCCTTCCACAAAGTACATAATGATGCCGTTAACATCTGCCCATTAGTGGAAAGCTCTGTTATATCCGGGAAAAACATGCAGGTTCCTGGAGTACATTGATTAAGCCAGTCGTTACGTATGGAATTCAAAATTTGAACACTGTCCAAAACAAAGAACAAAGGTCTTGAATTATCACATGGGTGTGCATAGACAATATTACACTTGGGGGAATCAGAAAAAAAAGATATTGCTTTCCGGTATAAGGAATTATTGTCAGAAATGACTGTGATCACCAGAAGACCAGCATCTTATAGCTCTTTAATCAGGCGTAACAGAAAGAATTGCAAGTCCTTTGCGTCGAATTTCGCTACAGATAGAATATGCACAATGTCCTGAAGACGTATGCTGTCGTAGCAGCAAAATAAAAATAATTTATCATAAGCGCCACAGTCTTTTTATGATCCTTCAGTGCTAATGCCATTTTTTGCATACGACGAGTAAATTTCATCATGTTCTTCCAACGAAGAGGCTAATGCTGTATGCAGCATAAACACGCCTAATAGTGTTTGGTTGAGGACGCTTCTATTATGACGTGCTTCGCATGAACTTCTAAGCGTGTGGTGGTACCCTGAACATAATACTGGCGCACACAAGCAATTCAGCAGGATACCTTATTGCGTTACTCAAAACAATCTCACTTGCTGCCTCAGAAATTTTAACAGCTCTGCCTGCCAGTCAGATTGAAAACTGTGATGCGGACAACTCTTCTACTGAGCCGATATAAGATGCAAAAGCAACTCAACTTTTCCCTCATAATTTTGTGAGGTATCTACAATTTCCTGACATGGTCAAGTGTATCTGCTAGTTGCTTGACGTCCGAAATGGAACCATAAAACACGATGGTGCCTACCTTTTCAATCCGTGTCTCCCCAAAGTATAATTTCACAGAGAGGTCTGCATTTACTACCACTGCTCAGATCACTACCGGTGCATCTTGAGGCGCCAGGTTCAAGTAAACCAGTTAGTCTTTAAAGACCAGTTTTCTCCAGAACTCTCCCACCAAAAACGTGCCCGTGTGACACAAGAGGTCTTCAAAAAAGAGATGCGGTTCTTCTCTTATTTCTGCTGAGTGATGAGTGAATGTTGCACTGCCCCTTGCAAGGCTTTCGCCTCCAGACGAGCACGTTTTTCTTCTTGGGCTTCGCGGTCCGCACTTTTGTCTTGAGAAAGGTATGTGGGGCAGCCAGGAAAAAGTGCTTTGTGTAATTCCCGACTTCAGACGCCTGAGTTTGAGTGGAACATCAATAACCCTTCCATTGGCCGAACCGGTGTAGCTCCTTGATGTGACGAATTCGCTCGGATGAAAGTGCCTTTCACAGGGCTGAAATTGCACAATATGTTACATATGAATTAACGGCAGAAATACCAGGCAGTCCTTACGGTTACGCGACAGCGAAAGCAACTACGAGAGCAAAGTGAATGAAAAGAAAAGGGAAATTTCCTTAACACTGTGTATTTCGTTGGCGCGAAATCCTTACCCGGCACGGCGCGCGTCCATGCTGCTCTTTCCGCGTCATTGGCCGAAAACCTTACACGCGAATGGTGGGGGCTCCCGCGTAATTGGAATTGCAGTTGGGCGCACAACAACATCCAGGCCTACTACTTGAGTTGCTAATGCATGCAGTGACAGGAATGCGAGCTGAAGCTATGTCTCAGAAGCAGCAAATTCACTTAACACATAACCTGCAACCGCCGCCGCCGAAAAAGGGGAACAAAGTGCCTTGGGCACAATGTGGCCAGAGCACGACGCACGCTTTCGGCGGTGAACAGAATTACAGCGCTTCAAAGGCTGAAATACAAGCTCTTTTTGGGTACATAAATCTTGCACGATGGTACTATTCATGCCATGAAAAAAGAAAAACATTTTTCGCCGAACAATGAAATGGCAGGAGTCAGTTTTTATTAACTTGATTGCAGAAAAAGCTATTGCAGTCGTGCCCCAGCGTGGGACTGGACCCACAACACTTGAGAGCCATAAGCCGCGACAAGCCATGTCGATTTCTCGTTGGCGCCTTCGACCTCCCCTCGATTCACCGCCGATCTCACTGGCGTGGCGTTAGGCCGTTTAGAGGGGGAAATAGGAAGGCCTTCGGTAGGTTAGGTAGTGTTGGCGCAGCACAGGATGGTGGGACTCCGCCATGTCTGGCGGGGTGCCCGCAACACGGTCCCTTTTTCTGTATATGTGTGTCAGAGTGATCCCATAACTTAGGGCTTACCGCGCTAACGTTGGCTAAGCGACCAGCGTGTGTGTTTTCATTATTGCTGTGACAACTAATACCCCAATTCAATCTCAACTACGGCGCAAACTTAAAAGCGAGTGTGTGTTGACCTGAGATTAAAGTGACCGCCTCACTGGGGCAGTTTTCTGCAGTGTTTGGGCGGGCAGCCGCAGCATTATTTCGCATTACCCTGTATCCTACGTAGCTGAAGTATTTTGTGCAGAATCCTACAGCCAAACTGCCACAAGACACGAGTGAAGTCGTTTGTCCGATCAGCTTACTTGCAGCTACCGGATTTCATGTAGCCGGACGCATAAGCTGCGTGGTGAAAGGTGGGATGTTTTGCTGGTATAAACGTTTAGCGAAAGCGACAGAACTTTCATCATTGTGGGGTCGCCCATGCCCTCTGAGAAGGAGACAGTATTCACCCATCTTTGTGCTTTAACTACTATAACAGGGGAGTGCAGCAACAACAACTCTTATACTTTTTCTGTCGACAACTTTTTCTATCGATGCACTCCTGCAGACAACACTTGTCGACAACACTACCGACGCCTGATGCATAGGCGTCGGAATTCCTGTCATCTGCAGGAAAATATTCATGGGGTAGTTTTATTAGCCCTAGAATTATTCTGCGCGTAGTAGCAAAAATAGGAGCTTTTTATTTTAGGTGGTCACACACCAGAGTACCTTTATCGCTGTTGTCAAAGTTAACTTTTGGCAATTACCACACCTTCCGACCCGTTTAACGGAAAGCCAGTGCAAATACCCAGAAACATAAATCTTTGAACCCTTCAGATTGAAACAATTCCATAGCTCTGCCATTTTTTCTGTGAAGTCGTTAAAATCGAAACACAACAGGATGCTCTGGCATGGCGTTTTGCGTGATAACGAAGTGTGTGGACTGGACCGATGACATAATTACCCTTACAACGCCCGCAAAGATGTTGGTCATGACACTTCTCACAAGTGTGTCTTGAGCTTCATCCTCCTTTCCGTTTACGCCGTACGAAACTAGGACGATTGATTGATTGTATAGTTTAACGCACCAACGCTGAACAGGCAATGGTGCGCGCCATTGTGGAGGGCTCCGAAATAATTTTGACCACCTAGGAATCTTCAAACTGCACCGAAATATCAAACACACGGGCGTTTTTGCTTCCCGCCTCCCTCAGAAAAAGCGGCCGCAGCAGACAGAAATCAAACCTGCGCCTCGTTGCTCCACAACACAGGTTTTTCGATGACTGCGATTATGTAAATCACTATTTTTTGCAATTCACCTCGTTGAACTTACAATGAACGACAATTGTTGCTTCGACACAGACAACACCACCCTTCTCGTGGTACTGTTTAAGTGTGGCAAGAGTGGCATCTATGATCGTAATTTTGGTCTCGGCACTCTGTAGACCAGTCTAAAGAGTGTTAGGAGCAGGGTTTTTCTTTTTACCCGGCCTACGTTGCACCAACAGCCCAATAATGCGCAACGCGTCAGAGCAACAAACAATGATACACTAAATCAGCCACGTTTAGAGGGTTCCAACACATGTGAAGGTTCGAACTATCGCTTTAACACAAAGACCTCTTCATGTTTTCTCCAAGGACTCCTGTAACCAGGGTACCATTCGTGAAACATGCCAGGTGCCCTAACTCAACACCGCTGTGTGACGTGCGCTTCAAACAAATGCAGGTCCGCACATTCACAATCCACAATTCCACAATCCACCATCCTAAATTCGAAAATAAAAACTGTAAAAGTCCGAAGCCAAAGTCCCCTTCAACTACGCCAAAGATTAGAGCCAACGCATTCGCTATTACCGCAAAGATATGACTTGTGACCCGAGTACGATGGTAGTGCACTCGGATAGACGCCGCTTTCGTAACACGAGAGACTCTAGTTGGATTCCGACTACGAGGGCATTTTTTTTCTTTCTAAACGGCTACACACCTTATTCTTAGCTGGCACAAGTTACCCCGTGCCCTCGGCCCTCTAGGATGGGTCAGCGGTAACGCTGCCGGGTTGATGACGTGAAGAGACCGGTTCGATTACCCAGTTTCCCCAACCACACTTTTTTCTTGAAGCGAGCACTCTCAACACCTGCTTGTGGGTGCCTCTCCCACTGGCAACATGCACACGGAAAGAAAAACGCTTCTACAGCTTCCCTTTTTCAAAGTACTAGCGAGCAGTCGGCATACCCGCATTGTACGCATAACGGTAAAAACTAAAATCTTGCTCTGGTGAAACAGGACAATAATTAATTATCAGAAACTTTTGGTTAGTGTCCTAACGTAATTGGGTCGCCCCGTTTTTCTGCGACCGTATTATTGAATCAATATACAACGCTTCTGCAATTATCAAGCCTTGCTAGAGCCGCTAATGTTCCTGAGGCACGTGTATGCTAAGAAATCAAGGAACAGGTGCAGAGAACATTTCGCTTCTCGAGATTCATGAAGCGATAGCGTTGTATAGAAGACAACCAAGCGTTTTCGAGCGGAGTTATTACTTCATTTAAGACGCACTTCACGAGAACTGAGTAACCAAAGAGATACGACTAGCAAGAATAGCAGTAACGGCTTTACTGGAGAGGCCTGTTAGGGGTTAGTGGTGTTGGCGTCTGCTGTCGTGGGTTTAATCGTTGTGTAAAATAGTCACAGTACTAAAACGCCGGGAAACTCGTTTAGGACTCGCAACAACGTAACGCGTACTAAAAAAACAATGAGGCACTCGTTTATGCCCCGCGCTAGGGAGGTTCCTGCTTCTAAGAAAAGACACAATTCCAGCAAAGCTGTATACCTCTACCCCTAACGCTTTATCTCCGTTAGCAAAAACGCCAAGCCGCCAAGAATACACTTATACACTGCATGCTTCGCCCCTCACCAGGTTTCACGTTAGTGGAGATGGCCCGAGATTTTTAATAGTCGCTTCAGACGAGAGACCGAGGCCCTCTGCGGTTATGGGGCTTAAGGTGTGATCGTGAAATGTTGTAGTTGCGGCTGGTGGTCAATATAAAAAAAATCAGGGTAGTGGTCAGTATGAGGGAGAAAGCGTCATTGTCAGTGTTTTGAAGTGTTATGCCGTATTGTCTAGGCTGGACTGAGCCATGCGGTTTTGCGTAGGGAGAGGGGGAAGATGGTGGTTGTGGAATTATTAGTTAGAGCATTGGAAAATACGGTAAACCTATGGTAGAGAGCTCAAAGGTGGAACAAAAGCTCCTCTTTGTGCCCTCTCAGGCAGCTCGCAGGGATCGTAAGGTAACGTGATAGTACAAGCTGCCTTCCACGTGTTCCTTGGAGGGGAATATACCGCGTTTACATGACTCTAAGGAACCTACCTTACTTCAGGGAAATATTTGGGGAAAAAGTTGCATA